>VWZI01001703.1:55121-89488 GCA_013396835.1 Psilopogon haemacephalus | reverse complement strand
CGCCGTTGCCGTTACGCAGCCGAGCTGCCACTGGCGGCCGCTGCCGTTACAGCCGTAGGGAACGAGAGCCTCTGTTCGCCACCTCACTCCGTTGCGAGGAGCGCTGCGTCGCTGCCACAGCCTCCTTGGCCCACCTTTTCCTGCGGCTACCGGGAGTCGCACTTCGGACACAGAGACGCGGTCACACGGGGCCCCGTGAAGGAGCCGCCGCCTTCCTCAGTTTTCCGGCGCCCGCAGCCGCAGCTCCGCCGTGGCACCCACTCCGCATGCTCCGTCCTTCTCACACTACTGCCGGTAGTGCTACCGGCGGTACCCCCACCCACTCGTATGCTCCTTACCGCCCCATCACCACCGCGGAGTGCGACGGCGCAGGGTGGGGAGGGGAGGGGAGGGAAGGGAAGGGAAGGAAAGGAAGGAGCAGCGAAGGGGGCGGTGAACACGTTCCCCGCGATTGGCGCCCCGGGGCGGGGCTTGGGAGCTCCTCCCCGCGCTGCCCCGGATATGCGGGCGGCGGGCGGCCGGGAAGCTAGAGTGGGGTACCGGCCCGTGAGGGGGAGGTGCGTGCTTGGGTGTGCCTTCCGATGCCCGCCCCGGTGCAACAAAGGTACCCGGCGCCAGTGGCCTGGGTTTCCGCTCATAACTGTTTTGGGGAAGGGGTGGCTTCTCGGTTAAGTGGGTTGTAGTCCAAGGAGCCCTCCAGTCCGCCAGCTGACCTGCGGGCCACTGGAAGCAGGAAATGGGGCCCTGTATGCTGTATGAGCAGGTGCGGTAGTGTCCTGTGTCATCCCTTAGGTGCTGGCACCTGCAACAGTCACAGGTGTGCCTTAAAAGCAGGTGTGGCCTACAGAGACGTGCAAGAAGTGTGTGACTTCACAAACTGTGGTCCTTCTAGCACCTTTTGATGGGGGCCGCTAGCAATAGTGCTTCTCAACTCATTGCAGGGCTGCAAGTGCGCACCGGCAGTGACTTTAGGGCCCATGGTTGGAAGAAATGTGGCACGGAGGCAGCCCTCTGATCATTCTCCTGGCCCACCTCAGTACTGGCCCCAGGGTGGGGCTGTAACACGCTTCAAAACCATTTGTCTTGTGCAAGTGTTGCATCACCTCACAGAGCCTCCCTCTTAGCAGTTGCAATGGTTCTGTGTTTATTGCTCCTCATCCCTTTTGCCCCTGAGTGCCATTGGAGCTAACACAAGCATCCTCTTAGCAGTAACCACTGAGCAAGGCAGCAGGCAGTGTTTATGGGGTCTACTTCAGCACCAAAATGCTGGACATATGCCTGTGTTTGGTTAATAAGATTATATAATACAGATAGAAAATTACTTCAAGCTCCTCTTCCTTCCCGGATATATTTTGACACTTCAATTCTGGGAAGGGTTTTATCTTTCCCCACTAAGTTTCATCTAAGTTTAGAGATCAAAGTTTATACACACTTTTAAAAGTAAGTAGCGAAACTCCAGTTGAAAATAAACACTTGAGGTTCATTGACAAATGAATCTTAAGTCTCTGAAATTATGTTTGTTTACGGGACCCAAAATGCATGCTGTGCTCATTAAATTTCATAGATTTGTAGAATGGCTTGTGTTGGAAGAGGCCTTAGAAATCATCTACTCAAACCTCTGTCATGGGCAGGGACGCCTCTCAGCTAGATTGTGTCATGGAAGATACATGTCCTGGTTTGCCCAGGCATGACCCCGTGGTCCACTTCCCTCTGCTGGGTGGGGGGAAAGCAGAGCAAAGGGAGAAGACAAAAGGCTTGGAGACACCCACTTTGAGGGTCCAAGACTTGGCCAGATTTGTTCCTCCCAAATAAGGGAAAGCAAGCTCCTGACTTCAACTAATATGGTCAGGTTGGGCAAAGTGCCATCCTGACTGGTGAATCTCTGTGGCCAAGGTGGCCATTACATTCAGGCAAAACAATAAATAGGCTTCTGCCACATGTTTTTTTTGCTTTTGATTTCACTTTTACTTTTGCTTTGCCTGCTCTGCCCTGCCACATTATGCTCTGCTTTGCCTGCAATGACTTTCAAGACACCAACAGAATTTGTGGGTAAATAGTCAAAACCTCAAAGAAATTCTGTAACTAGATTCTATTGTGCCTTTCTGACTTAGCAGCAGAAAGGAGCCTCTCAAGTCCCCTGGTGGGCAAGAGGTATAACTGATACTAAGAAACTCTTTCCAGGTTTAAGTTTAATTTGCTAATTATTTCTTAAAGTGTTCTGGTTTTGCCTGTTCCCTGTGTGTGTAAGTATCCAAACTGTGCCTTCCAGTATCTGAAAGGGGCCTACAGGAAGGCTGGGGAAGGACTATTCACAAGGTCTTGTAATGACAGAACAAGTGGTAATGGGTTTAAACTGGCAGAGGGGAGATTTAAATGGGATGTTAGGAGGAAGTTGTTTACAATGAGGGTGGTGAGACACTGGCACAGGTTGCCCAGAGAGGTTGTGGCTTCTCCCTCCCTGGAGGTGTTGAAGGCCAGGCTGGATGAGGCCTTGGGCGACCTCTTCTACTGTGCCTATGGCACAGGGGGGTTGGAACTGGATGAGCTTTGAAGTCCCTTCCAACCTAAACCATTCTATGATTCTATTTAATGTTAATAGACAATTTTCATAGTTACTAACAATCTTTGGATATCAAAATTAAGATTATTAATTTTGCATAATTTGTAACAAATTGTTTGCTTGACAGAAGCAAGTCAAGTTTCTTGACAGAAATTCCATATTCTAAATACAATTCAAATAGTGTAAGAGAAAAAAATGTAGGCAGACAAAGTTAGGTGAGTGTTAAACACTATCATACTGATGCCTCACAATTTTGTGGGAATTTTGCTGGTTCTTTGAAGAGCACTCTCTGTTCAGACACTGGCTGGTTCCAGTCCTTTACCCACCACACACTTCCAGCTGCCACTAGCCCTGTGGTATTTTTATTTTGTTCAAGAATGATTTCTTTGTACTCTGCCACATATCCATGTGCCTAATTGCTCTTTCCTCTCTCAAAAGTAATTTAGCCATTTCAAAAGGCATTTAAGTTTCCCAAACATTCATTTAGGATACAGAATTTTTTCCAGACAAAAGCAGTGAGTACAGAATCCTTCCATGTGCCCCCCCCCCCCCACCACCACCCACCCCTAGATCTGCTGAGTACTTAGTTTGCTAGCTAGAAGCCACACAGAATCTTGTTTCTCCATATTATCCATATTATTTTTATATATAAGTTTATTTTGGCTGCCACATATTTGCCTGCTTTTGCAAGCATTAAAGAAGATTATTTCAGGCTCACCCTCTTTAAGCAAGAGTGAAGGGAGCAGCTCGGTTGTTAAACTTAGACTCCATGTGCCTGTTCTCCCCTTCAAAAGTCAAAAGTGGATCAGAGAATCACAGAATTAACCAGGCTGAAAAAGACCTCTGGGATCATCGACTCCAACCTATTACCTAACTTGTCTAATTAACTAAACCATGGCACTAAGTGCCTCATCCAGTTTCCTCTTAAACACCTCCAGGGATGTTGACTCCACCTCCTCCCCTGGCAGCCCATTCCAATGGCAATCACTCTTTCTGTAAACAACTTCTTCCTAATATCCAGCCTAAACCTGCCCTGGTGCAGTTTGAGACTGTGTCCTCTTGTTCTGTCACTGGATGCCTGGGAGAAGAGACCAACCCCACCTGGCTCCTCTGGGGTTGGTCTCTGGGCCTCCTCTTCTCCAGGGTGCACACCCCCATCTCCCTCAGCCACTCCTGATAGGACTTATGCTCCAGCCCCCTCACCAGCCTTGTTGCCCTTCTCTGGACACATTCAAGCACCTCAGTATCGCTCTTGAATTGAGGAGCCCAGAACTGGACACAGCATTCAAGGTGCAGCCTAACCAGTGCTGAGTACAGGGGCAGAAGGACCTCCCTGGTCCTGCTGGTCACACTATTCCTGATCTGGGCCAGGATGCTATTGACCTGGGCACACTGCTGGGTCATGTTCAAGATGATGGATTCCTGAGGAGAGGAGACATCTAGCCAGGTTGAGCTGAGAACTAGACTAAAGTGACTTTGACTAATGTTAACTGAGATATTTAAATAAAATCACTTTTTGAAAAATACTTTAAAATTGTAATCAGGTGACAGAATAAATGTACATCGAAAAATAACCAAGTTAGCCAATGCATAAACAGTAGGACAAGGAGGCATTCTTCACTCAGCTCAGGAATCATACATATGTTCATCTTCAGCGAGCTGAATGGGACTCCTTGTGTGCTTAAACAACAAATGTTTGAGCTTTGCTCTACTGCTCAACTGATTTATTCATCAGGGACTGTGTACTATAACAGGCACCTTCCCTCTGAGAGGGATATGTACCACTGCAAGAGCTATTGAGCTGCCTTGTTAGCATTTATAAACTGGTGTGGTGGTTTGGGAGTGCCCTGCCCCCACACACTGTGAAATTATCCAGGCTAGACTCAGCTGGCTGGAAATTAAGGAAACAAAGCTTTATATTACAGCTTTGCACAATATACAAGCAGATATTTACAACATATAACAGACATTTACAGATATATACAGTGAAAAGGTAATACAGAAATGCCACAGCCCTTCCAGAGATCAGAATCCCTAAGAGGGGTTTCCAACCACTCTACCACCTTCCCTCACTTCCCAGTCTTATCTCACTGTCTGCCAGATAAGTGAAGGTAGATTGGCCAGGGGGGGTTAGCAGCAGGAAAGTAGTTAGTGAAGTTATTCAGATCCAGCTAAGAAGGCAGAGATAGAGACGTGCATTAGCCAGCACAGCTCAAAGCAGTCTGTCTTATCTTTGTTGTGATTATAACTTTATACCATTTCAGTAAACAAATGAGTGAAAGAGACACTGGAATGTTTTCCTTTCTCAGCCTGTAGTCTAATTTCTCGTTCAAATCCTCCTAAATAGTTCAAACCAGCACAGCTGGGTATTGAATATGTGTATGCTTGTATTATCTGCCTGTGTATAAAAAGTATCAGGCTTTGGTATGCCAGAAATGTATTTTCAGTTTACGATAAAAAGTTTTAGCAAGAACAGTATCTCATAAGCCATTGTTTGCTTTACGCAAGCAGCTTAACACTTGTTCCATTATGATTTATGATGTCATAGGATGTATCCCAAATCTCCCTGATGGAATGTTTTTTATGACACTTTGATTGTCTATTCTATCACATTGCAACTATGTCCAGGAAAATCACTTAGTAAAAATACTATCAATTTCATAGAATCACAGAATATTAGAGGTTAGAAAGGGACCTCCAGAGAGCATCAAGTCCAACTCCCCTGCCAAAGCAGGATCACCTAAATGGACTACATCCAGTCCCCAGAGACGGAGGCTCCACACCTTCTCTGGGCAGCCTGTTCCAGTGCTCTGTCACCCTCACTTTAAAGAAATTTTTCCTCATGTTGAGGTGAAACCTCCTATGTTCCAGGTTGCAGCTGCTGCAGACCACCAAAAAGAGATTGGCTCCACCTACTTGACACCCACCCCTCAGATATTTACACACATTGATCAGATCCCCTCTCAGCCTTCCCTTCTCCAGCCTAAACAGCCCCAGGGCTCTCAGTCTCTCTTCATAGGGGAGATCCTCAAGTCCCCCAGTCATCCTCATGGCTCTCCACTGTACTCTCTCCAGCAGGTCCTGGTCTCTCTTGAACTGGGGAGCCCAAAATTTGACACCGTATTCCAGAGGTGGTCTCACTAAGGTGGAGTAGAGAGGGAGAAGAACTTCCCTAGACCTCCTGGGCACACTTTTCTTGATGCACCCCAGGATGCCATAGGTTCTTTTGGCCACTAGGGCATGTTGCTGTCCCACAGGGAACTTGTTATCCACCAGGAGTCCAATTTCATGAAAAGAAGTCAGCACAAGACATGTAGATACAGCCAACGATACTTTAAGAAGTGATATGAATTCACTAAACCATGTAGATAATGTGATGTAATTTTAGAGTAACTGTACATTAAAAATATACTGTCTATAATTTAAGGACTAAGTTTATGCCATTTGTATTAAAAGAGCTGTATTGAGATTCAGACTTATGGATTGTGGAACAGTACTAAATTAACTTTATAAAATTATTATTGGAAGGAAAGGATCTTTAAAAATATGTACATCTCCAAGTCACAAGAAAAAAAATAGATTTAAAAAAAACTCTTTGAAGGTTTGCAATTACAAGACTCTCACATTACTGTAATGTACATGCAGAATGCCTGGAGAAAAAAAAAAAAAAAAAAAAAGCAAGCTTTTTCTTGCTTTGGTCACATGCTTTTCTAAGCTGTGTTGCTCCTCTGATATGCCCAGATCCCCACAAAATACCAGGTCTGGGGAAAACAACTAGTATACTGCAGAGAGGAACCACTGTATAATTTGTAATGCAGCAGGCATTAATCACCACAGTTGTCTGTGTAGGTCTCCATCCTACATGTGTGACCCCCCTGAACTGACCAAACCAAATGCTAAAGCTGCCAGGCTTAAGGAAGGTGAGGATCCAAAGTTCAGACTACCTACAAGGTAAACAGAGGTATTAAGGGCCAGATCATACAGACGGTAGCTGTATCTGTGATTCATGTCAGCAGTGTGGGTTAGTGTTGTGAGGACAACAGCCAGAAGCAGCCTTGCCAAAGAATCCTCACAGAACCAGGATCAAGATGTTCCCCAGCTGAAGCAGGTATGTGTGCTGATGTTTGACAGTTCTCTGCATCAGAATCTGAAGCAGCATCCCATCTGAACTGAATGCAAACAAGCAGTACCTGAATGGAGCTATTAATTTTGCACTCATTCAGTATATAAATGGTTCTTTAAAAAGAAAATCTTAGAAATAAAAAGTATATTTACATGTCAGATAGAAGCCACTTATATATATAAAAAATACTGTCTTTATGTCAGCTTTGGGCAAATGTTTGTCCCACCAGCACTAACTGGCAGTGAAAAAGTTGGTGCCTATTGTTGAGGTGGTTACAAAGGGCATCATAAATTATTATAGCAAATGTTGAACTGTAGTTGCATTATTTCCATCACATTATCTTTGTTTTACAAGCTGTCTTCAATAGCTGTCCTTGGAAGGTCTCCAACAAAGCATTCTCTTTGGGGCTGCTAACTGCAAATAAGATTAAAGCTTAATATGTCTGATAATCAGTTTTCTTTTAAAGAATGCAATCTAATTTCTTATAGTCAGCTGGGATCACACATATCCTCATCTCTTCTGTTTTCCAACTTGCTGCTCTCAGTAACCTAAAAAAGGCAATTTGCCCACAGATGTCCTTTCATCATTTCTCCTGAATTGGAGTATTGTCTGAGAGGTAGTCATACACAGCTCTAACTCCAGAACCCAAGAATTCTCTCTATTAAATGCAGATTCATTTTTTCCTCTCCAGCCTGGGCAAAGAACTTTGTCCTCCATGGCTTCTGGTGACATGTAATGAACAAAGATGTGTGGAATGTGTGCTCAAAACAAACAAAAAAGATCAGGTACACCGCACCTATATCACTGATTTGCTCCAAGAAAGCTGCAGCTGTTACTGGGTGAATTATTCCTGATAACTTAATAAACCTTTTGGGGAAAGTGACAAGAAAGAAAGCAAGCACCACCAGACTTTGTCTTTCATTAATCCAATCTCATTCCTCAACTGATGTGATCTTACCTCACTTGTAAGGGTGAGAAGAGGGAACAGTTGGGATCTGGTTGGGAGAGGGTAGAGTACCTCATCTCCCAGAGTGCAAGGGTCGCATACTTTCACTTCTATGGATGCTCCCTAAGCCTAAGCCCAAGAGTGCACTCAGGCACTCTGCTTGTCACTGGTCTCCACCTGGACATGGAGCCATTGACAACCACTCTTCGGGTGTGGCCATCAAACCAGTTCTGTATCCATTTGGTGCTCCACCCATCCAGCCCATGTGTCACCAGCTTGGAGACCAGGAGGTGGTGTGGGACAGTGCCAAAGGCTTTGCTCAGCTCTAGGTCAATGCCATCAGTTGCTGCCCCTCAGCTATTAATGTTTTAACGTTGGTGCAGCCAATGCTGATTGGACCCAATCACCTCTTCACTAATCTCCTGTCTCAGTAGTGCCTCCAGGAGGATTTGCTCCATAATCTTAGCAGGCACAGAGGTGAGACTGCCTGGCCTGGAGTTCCCTGGCTCTTCCTTCTTACCCTTTTTGAAAATGGGAGTTATCTTTCCCCTTTTCCAGTCCGTGGGGACTTCACCAGACTGCCAGGACTTTTGGAATATAATAGAGAGGTTCTCTCAGTACCTCTGGGTGTATCCCCTCGGGACCCATGGACATGAACAATTTCAGATTCTTCAGCTGATCATGAACCTGATCTTCACTTATGCTGGGCAGCTCTTCCTTCCAGTCCCTGCTATTATCTTCCATGGCTCCAGGAGTGTGGTTTGAGGCCTTTGCAGCAAAGACTGAGGTAAAGAAGTGGTTGAGAACCTCAGCCTGTTCCATGTCACTTGTGACCAATTCTCCTGTGGCCTTTCTGAGGGGCCCACACCTTCCCTAGGCTTCTTTTTACCGTTACTATAGCTGTAGAAATTCTTGGTGTTCCCTTTGACCTCCCCAGCTAGAGTCAATTCAAACTGTGCCTTGGCTTTCCTAAGCAGATCTCTGCTGCTGGGGCAGCTTCCTTATATCCCCCCCATTCCAGCTGTCCTTTCTTCCACTCCTTGTAGAGTTTCTTTTTGTGTGTCAGTGTGTCCAGGAGCTCCTTGCTCAGCCAGGCAGGCATCATGGCATTCTTCCTTGCTTTTGTCTTTGTTGGTATACGTTGCTCCTGGACACAGAGGAGGTGATCCTTGAATACTGCCCAGCTGTCCTGGGCCCCTCTTCCCTCTAGGGCTTTGTCCCATGATACTTTGGCCAGCAGATCCCTGAAGCCATCAAAGTCTGCACGCCTAAAGTCTGGGGTCCGTAAGCTTAGAAAACGTCCTCCTGGTTGCCCTGAGGATCTTAAATTCAACTGTTTCATGGTCGCTGCAGCCAAGGCTGTCCCTGAGCCTCACACTGGTCACGAGCCCTTCCCTGCTGGTGAGAACAAGGTCCAGCATAGCACCTTGGGACTATGTGCAAGCAGCCACACTGTACCACTACCACCTGTGCTGCAATACTGTACCACAGAAGGGCCAGCATTTGCGGGCAATCATGACTAACTAAGAAAAGTATTTAGGAAGAGAATGTTGTGGGTTACTCTTGCATTTTCATTTTTTTTCTAATATTCCTAAAACTCATATTGATTGACACTGCTATTCCTACAAAAAAGCTGGGGAGGGACTTTTTAGGCTATCAGGTGGTGACAGGACTAGGAGGTATGGAGCAAAGCTGGAGGTCAGGAGATTCAGTCTGGAGGTGAGGAGGAAGTTGTTGAGCATGAGAGTGGTGAGAGGCTGGAATGGGTTGCCCCTGCAGGGAGGTGTTTGGGGCCAGATCCCTGGAGGTGTTTTTGGCCAGGCTGGCAGAGGCTGTGGGCAGCCTGATCTAAGGTAGGGTGTCCCTGGGCATGACAGGGGGGTTGGAACTGGATGGTCCTTGTGGTCCCTTCCAAACCTGACAAAGTCTATGATTCTACTGGGCCTACTGGAGCAAACAACCAGAGGCTAATACTTTCAGGGTATTTTCATTATTGTGAGCAAGTTCCTCCAATCCCAGTCCTTAGGTTTTGCTTCTGTGAGCATTATTATTGAAAACAAGCTGTAGAGAACATCAGTGCATTTTGGTATATTTAACTGTTTTGTTGTCAGAGATCCAAGATGATTTTAGCTAAGTGTGCCAAAGAAGGAGTTTGCTTCCAGATATAAACATTTCAAAGAATGTAAACTCCAGTTTTCAAAATGTTGTTAAAAATTTTGCAGGTCTGAAAGTGTTTACTTTTCCATCTACATTCATCATTCTCACACATCCTGTTGTTATTACATGTCATATTTTGTTTTCATATTTATTACTAAGATCTGCTACAGGTTAAAAAAAAGAACATTGCTGTGTTTCTGGGATATTTCTGTCACAGCAGAGATGTGTTTTAATATATTACAAGACACTTAATTCACAACTATAGAATGTGGGCGTTTAAACCACAAAACAAATAAAACAATTACCCTTACATGGTGTAAGGCGTGCCCCACATGACATCCTGGGCACCAAACTGGAAAAACACAGGCTGGATGGGTGGAGCACTGCTGGGTAAGGAATTGGCTGGATGGTGGCACACAGAGAGGGGGGATCAAGGGCACAATGTCCACCTGCAGACCAGTGCCAAGTGGCTCCCTCAGGGGTCAGTGCTGGCACCAGTGCTGGTGAACATCTTTGTCAGTGCCATGGGCAGAGGAATCAGTGCAGCCTCAGCAAGTGTGCAGCTGGCACCAAGCTGTGTGGCACAGACTTGCAGGGATCCATCCAGAGGGAGCTGCACAGGCTGCAGAGCTGTGCTCAGACCAACCTCATGGCATTCAACAAGGCCAAGTGTAAGGTCCTGCATCGGGGTTGGCGCAATGCCAAGCACAGCTCCAGGCTGGGTGGGGAATGGCTGAGAGCAGCCCTGAGGAACAGGACCTGGGGGTCTGGGCTGGTGCAAAGCTGAAGATGAGGCTGCAGTGTGAGTGCAGCCCAGACAGCAACTGTGTGCTGGGCTGCAGCAAGAGCAGCTGTGGGCAGCAGGGCAAGGGAGGGGATTGTGCCCCTTGGCTCTGCTCTCCTCACACCCCACCTGCAGCACTGTCTGCAGCTCTGCAGCCCCCAGCACAAGAAGGACATGGAACTGTTGGAGTGAGTCCAGAGGAGGCCATGAAGATGATCAGACGGCTGGAGCACCTCTGCTGTGAGGACAGGCTGAGAGAGTTGGGGCTGTGGAGCCTGGAGAAGAGAAGGCTTCCAGGAGACCTATTAATAACTTTCCAGTATCTGAAGGGGCCTACAGGAGGGCTGGGGAGGGACTATTCACAGGGTCTTGTTATGACAGGATGAGGAGAAATGGGTTTAAACTGGCAGAGGGGAGATTTAAGTGGGATGTTAGGAGGAAGTTCTTCACTGTGAGGGTGGTGAGACACTGGCACAGGTTGCCCTGGGAGGTTTGTGGCTGCTCCCTCCCTGGAGGTATTCAAGGCCAGGTTGGATGAGGCCTTGAGTGACCTGTTCTAGTGGGAGGTGTCCCTGCCTATGGCACAGGGGGGTTGGAACTGGCTGAGCTTTGAGGTCTCTTCCAACCCAAACCATTCTATGATTCAAATATACATGTGACCAAAAGGGCTGAGGATTGCTCACAATATCTCGCCTTTACAAAGTAAAAGTCACTGGTCCTATTCTGTAGGAAATATGAATGAGAAATCAGAAGCAGCCTGAGGGTAACATAAAGGTATAGTAAACCTCTAGAAGACAAAGTTTCTATTTTATTTTTACCATACCACAGTAGCTTTATGATATGGATAAACAAATATACAATTTTAGGTATCCATTTGAACATTCATAATCCTGGTTAAAACAACTTTTCTTAGGCAGTCTTAAAAACAGCTGTGAAACTAGCAACTAATACATTCACCTGATATACTGTCAATTACTACAGAATGGTAAGGCCTGACACTATTTTTCTTCTCTGCAGCTGGAATCTCAGTATTCCTATTTCAGCAGGACTTTTTTTTGGTCACGGATTTAAAACCAGTATGTGATTAAAGCATGAGCACATACTAAATGTTTTCACGTAAAAGGCTGTCACAGATTTCTCATCCATAAGCTTCCACCTAGCTTTCATTATTTACCATTATTTTGACAAATGTGACACAAGGCAGTTTTATAAGTGGATGGTAGAAGACACTTAGCAACTTCTTGAAAGAGGACTTATGTTCTGAAAAAAGACTGTAAAGGTGGCACTGAACTTTGTACCTTGATGACTTCTTCAGTAAATAGACTCTGCTTATCATATACAGGAGAGCAATGGAGGGGAAGCAAGCTTCCTACAGACAGGTCTGCAGAACAAAGGAACCATCTGCTCCACAAATTGTAGATTAACCACAATAAAACGGCTGCATCCTTAAATTGTGCCTCCAGTGACAACTGAATAGTCTCATTTGCCTTCAGCTTTCCTTTCTAGTGGAGGCAATGATTGGAACTTCAATAAATAGTTGTGTTAGAACAGTAGTTACATACGTGGTTTGGGAAACACAAGCAGAAAAAAAAAAAGTAGGAACACTTTATTTACAGGCATCAGAAGAAATTACTGTTGGATAGGAGTGGATTGATGTGACAAAAATACACCACTTTTGACTCACTTTTTATGTAGCACGAGCCTTTAATAAGTATTTGGTAGGTTTTGCTATTAGTCTAGTGGTCCTACTGTAAAGTCTGCATTGATTAGCAGTCCTTCATGCTGTTTCCAGTCAAAGAACACAACCCATAATCCAGATTCCAGTTTTAGTGCTCACTTAAGGTTTTGAAATAGTCAACACCCACTCCAATGATTTGATTTACCAGCTACCTAAGTGACACTGGAAATGAGCTATGCCTGCATGAACAGTTTGTGTCAGACCAAAGGTCCATCTAGCTTCATATCCTCTCTGTGACACTCCAAAAGCAGGTACCCAGCAGAAGCTTGCAAGGGCCATTACAAGCACAAAGAATCATAGAATCAGGGTTGGAAGGGATCACAAGGATCAGCCAGTTCCAACCCCTCCTGCCATGCCCAGGGACACCCTACCCTAGATAAGGCTCATCCAGCCTGGCTGCAAACACCTCCAGGGATCTGGCCCCAAACACCTCCCTGCAGGGGCAACCCATTCCAGCCTCTCACCACTCTCATGCTCAACAACTTCCCCCTCACCTCCAGGCTCAATCTCCCCACCTACAGCTTTGCTCCATTTTCCCTAGTCCTGTCACTCCCCAATAGCCTAAAAAGTCCCTCCCCAGCTTTCTTGTAGGCTCCCTTCAGATACTGGAAGGCCACAAGAAGGTCAGCTGGGAACCTACTCCAGCCTCCACAGCCCCAACTCTTTCAGTCTGTCCTCATAGCAGAGGTGCTGCAGCCCTCTGATCATCCTCATGGCCCTTCTCTGCACACCTCCAGCATCTCCACATCCCTCTTGTAATAGAGGCTTCAAAACTGGATGCACTACTCCAGGTGGGCTCTCAGCAGAGGGGGAGAATCACCTCCCTGGCCCTGCTGCCCACACTGCTCCTGCTGCAGCCCAGCCTCTGCTTGCCTTTCTTGCCCTGCAAGTGCACACTGCTGCCTCATCTTCAGCTTCTCCTCCACCAGCACCCCCAAGTCTCTCTCCTCAGGGCTGCTCTCCAGCCACTCGCTGCCCAGCCTGGATTTGTGCCTGGGATTGCCTTGACCCAGCTGCAGGACCTTGCACTTGGCCTTGTTGAACCTCTTGAGGTTGGCTTGTGCCCACCTCTGCAACCTGTGCAGGTCCCTCTGGATGCCATCCCTGCCCTCCAGCCTGGCTGCTGTACCACACAGCTTGGGGTGCTCAGCAAACTTGCTGAGGCTGCACTCAATGCCTCTGTCTATGGCATCCACAAAGATATTGAACAAGACTGGTCTCAGGATTGATCCCTGAGGCACTCTGCTTGTCACTGGTCTCCACCTGGACATGGAGCCATTGACAACCACTCTTTGGGTGTGGCCATCAAGCCAGTTCTGTATCCATCTGGTGCTGCACCCATCCAGCCCATGTGTCACCAGCTTGGAGACCAGGAGGTGGTGTGGGACAGTGCCAAAGGCTTTGCTCAGCTCCAGGTCAATGCCATCAGTTGCTGCCCCTCAGCTATTCATGTTGTGACCTGTACATAGAAGGCCTCCAGGTTTGTCAGGCAGGATCTGCCCTTGGTGCAGCCAATGCTGATTGACCCAATCACCTCTTGCACTATTCTCCTGTCTCAGTAGTGCCTCCAGGAGGATCTGCTCCATGATCTTACCAGGCACAGAGGTGAGACTGACATGGAGGCACCTTCCCAGCTTCCAGCTGAAACTTGGGTTTAGTTAATCTTTTGAAGACAAAGGTGATTTGCAGTTAACTCATTTTCCATAACTTGCAGAAGTCTGCAGAGAAGCCTGATCCTGAAGATGATCTTCAGCTAGGTCTCCCCTTCAGCATATGCTTCATTGAAATACTGTTAATACTTAACTGCTGCAGGTGAGCTTTGTTGACATGTGAGTTGCTGGTAAGAACAAAGGGTAACTATAATCTCTATGTCTTAATCCAGTTTCTACTTTATGATATGGCTGAGACCACAGGAATTCACACACTTTCCATAGGGCTTTGACTTCTGGAACAAGTGGGCAGACTTGTGTGTAGGGTTGAATAATTTATCCAAAGTATAAAGAGGCTTTGCTGTACAAGTGTGCTGGTTTGAACTAATTGGAGGACTTGAATGAGAAAATAGACTATAGGCTGAGAGAGAAAAACACTGATGATGCTACTTCACTCATAGCTTTACTGAGAAAGAAAGAAAAAAAAATGTTTAAGAGCTGTAACCCAAATATCGATAAGTCAAACTGCTTTGGGCCACTTTGGGCTGTGGCTGCTCCTGCATGGCTTTTTCTCCCTGCCTTTTGTAGCTGGATCTGAATAATTTCACTAACTTCTTTCCTGCTGCTAATCCCCCTGGCCCATCTACTTTTGCCTATCTACTGCATGAAACAGATGGTGAGATAAGATTGGGGAAAGGGTGTAGGGGTGGTTAGAAACCCTTTTTAGGGATTTTGATCTCTGGGAGGGCTGTGGTGTTTCTGTATTACTTTTTCACTGTATATATCTGTAAATATCTGTTATACATTGTAAATATCTGCTTGTATATTGTGCAAAGCTATAAATAAAAAGCTTCATTTATTAACTTCCAGCTGACTGAGTCCTAGTCTGGGTTATTTCAAATTCTGGGGGGCAGATAACTGTTGAACCAACTCATTACTTTTTAATATAACAATGAACCATCACTCAGATTTAAGAGTTTTCAAGTATTAGCAAATCTAATAATTCTTACAATTCCATTCTTAAACTCTTTAATCCTACTATCTCAAAGGAAATGTAAGTAAAAGACATTTTACCTAAGGTCTGATTGAACAAAAGAGCATTCTGACAAGTTTTATTCTGTCTTTCTGTGGAGCCACATTCACTGCCTTCCTTACAGGGTTGCACTGATTATAGACAAGGAGGATAAAAATTGCTGTTTGGAGCTGGTCTAATGCTTGCTCCCTGATTCCTAAATCCTGCACCAGAACAGAATACACTGTGTCTGAGCACAAGCCCAATACACAGAGATTAGAGAAAAATCCAGCACCTCAAGGTAGTACTTGGCAGCTGTTGCTTCAGCCCTAGAGCAGCACTGCTTAGAATGACAAAATCAGGAAGATCTGACCGAACAGTCATCTATTTCTTCTTCCCATGGGAGAATGCAGGCTTGTCTTTTTAACTCTTCTTCTACACAGTGCAAATAGGTTTACCATGAGACTAATCCTGCAGATCTACGAGACAGACTGTTTCCACCCATATGACACAATACAGCCACAGAAACCTGCCCTCCCTTTGCCCCTGCCCCATCCAAATCTCACATTGTAATATTAAAACCGAGACGTTATTTTTAAATATATGCTCATAAGTCATAGCACAGAAAGATTAATCAATTATGACAATAACAGAGAGTGTGAAAGCAATGAGCTATAGACTTAGGAGGATATGAGAAAAAAAGGATGGAGATATAGTCTAGAATCAGCATGGCAGCATCAATATATTTAATTTTATAGGAATCTATTTTCATACCTTTATTTTTCTCCATTTTTTTTCCTGGGCAAAAAAAAAAAATGAACTCTCTAGATTGCCATTTCCCAGATGGTTTCCTATCATGCAAAAGGTAAAAGCCTATGTGCTTTCCACTGTAAGTGAGCAGAAGATGTGTGTGAGCAGAGAGCTCAGTAAGCAGGCATTTTCAGAAAGCTCAGATAAAGTGCTTAATTCAATGCCCAAATACCACAAATCCCAATGGGATCTTGAAGCTTGCTATGGTAAAGAGACAATGGGAAAAAAAAGTCAAAGACAGTAGAGGAATGAGATATTTCCTTTTTGCAGCTTTCCAAAGTCTGACAACCTTTGTGTGAACCTGGCAGTCTGACAAAGTCAACAGCGGGATGCAGTGTATGGCATTGAGCATGGAAAGTAATACAGTACATGCTCAGGGTTATTAAACTGCATTCCAGGTGCCCTGGGTCTCATCATTTCCTTTAGTCAAGAATAAGCACAGTATCATAATTTCCAAAATAAAGTTGCACCTTTGCATCTAAACAAAGTCCTGCTTTTTGTCTACTCATCTGAATGTATACAAGATATTATATATATATATATAATACATACATTATATTTGTATGTATTGGGAACACTGCTACAACAACTCTTACATAAGTAAACGCATCGTACCTCTACCATGTTTTACACCAGAGGTTTTCACAGCTTTTTGCTGATGCAACTCATCCTTGTTAGACTTATGCCAAATGGCTACAGTTACACCACTGAATCCTAACTAAACTTCACCTGACCCTGTAATGCAAGTTAAGGGTGCCCCTGCTTTTGGAAGGCAAACTTGCCTCAGCTTGCAAAGCAAGTCAATGACATAGAGCTTCTCAGAAAGGTTCAGTGTCTTACTTGCCCTCCTATTCCTGTGCTTCATTATTCAGTCATGTTCCTACTTTGTTATGTGTCTCACTTTTCACTGCAGCATATCCCTGTTTATCACAGTTCTAACTCACTCTGTGATTTGAAATATCTTTATTTGGATAAAGAGAAGGCTTTGGATAAAGAGAAAAGTGGTTTCTTCAAAGATACACTCATGTCTTGCCAAGGAGACATTAAAACTCTCAAGCTGAAAGACTGTTTATGGTCTGCACAGTTATTATTTCAGGCAGACTGAAAGAGTTGGGGCTGATCAGTTTGGAGAACAGGAGGTTCCCAGGTGACCTTATTGTGGCCTTCCAGTATCTGAAGGGGGCCTACAAAAAAGCTGGGTAGGGACTTGGTCTATCAGGAGTGACAGGACTATGGGGAATGGAGCAAAGCTGGAGGTAGGGAGATTCAGATTGGATGTGAATAAGTTCTTCAACGTGAGAGTGGTGAGAGCCTGGAATGGGCTGCCCAAGGTGGGGTGGTTGGGGCCAGAACCCTGGAGGTGTTTGCAGCCAGGCTGGATGAGGCTGTGGGCAGCCTGCTCTAGGGTAGGGTGTCCCTGGGCATGGCAGGGGGATTGGAACTAGATGATCCTTGTGGTCCCTTCCAACCCTGACTGATTCTAAGATTCTGTAATATGAAATCACCCTTAGCACACGCACAGCCCAAAACAATAAATTGTTCTTTATGAAAATTCATTTCTCTCAGATTGTTGAGCATCACCTAGTGGCAAAATGGTAACTGATGTCTGCTGTCAGAAAGTGATTTGCATGCTTATTTTATCACATAGTGGGATCTCACACCTTTTGTGTCTACAATAGAACTAAAAATGTAAATATTTTAGGATGCAGGGAATAAATTATGCTAGTCTATTTGCTTATTTCTAAACTTGTGTTTACTTTTTTTGAAAAGCCTTTTTGTATTATGAACAACAAACAGTTGCACACCCTCTGGTATTACCTCAGCTGCAAAATGCAGTTTTTTAGCTAACCTTTGTGTCCCGGCATGGAATGACGGAGTGGCTCCGATACCACGGATGAGGAAGACACGTGGCTCCAGACAAGAGCAGTCCGCCCGGTGGTCCGACAAGAGGTCACTAGCGGTGGCCGCAACCAAAGGGCAATCACAGTCCGAAAGATGCGCCTTGTGCTGGCTTGCCAAGACATGTTTTTCTGCCTTCCCTCTGTTTTTGGGGAAGAAGCACCTGGCGGGAAGAGAGACAAAATAAATGGTGCCATGGAGCCTGAGCACTCTGGCTTATATAACTTGTTTTTCTCCTGCTTTCAACCCATGGTAAACAAGGTGCACACACTAGCCTCATGCTATGCCTGTGCTGGGCCTATGCTCTTCTCCCATATGATATAAGCAAACCTATGCTTTCATATAGTAAGATTTGGCTTACTGCCACTCTGACTGGATAAGCTAATGTCCAAAAGGGTCCAATCAACCTCAGGCATTGATACTAAAAGCAGATAAGCAGGTAGCACAGCTGTGCCTTTGCCATGCTTATGCTTCTGCCATGATTTTGCTATTATTCTGTGTTCTGTATCTGTGCCTGCAATGCCTTATTATTGTTATATAGCAATATAAGCTATATTGCACCCTGGAGCTGTTGAGTCTTTCCAGGAGCAACTTGAATAAGCCTGCACACAATTAGCAGCGTGAGATACACATCTGCTGAGACACATCACAAGGTGTCTGCCTGCACCTGCAGCAGCCTGCATCTCCTGAAGATGACCAAGCCTAAAGGCACACAGATCATTGAAAGCCAAGAACAGGTCAGAAACCATCTGCACCCTCTCTTCTTCCTCCAGCAGCCTGCAGAGCCTGGGGTGAATCAAGTCTCAGCCACAGCTGCAGCCAGCAGCAGCCAGCGGCCAGACCAGCCAGAAACCCTGCAAGTGTTCTGGGTCCTTCCAATTTATCGATAACCCCACAAGATGGGAGAATCTGTGAGTAAAACCTAACCTTTGCATATTATCTAAATTCTGATCTAAGCAGAAGGGGGCCTGAATTCCATGTAGAGGCCAAGCAGTACTATTGACCGCAAGAGACCTTCCAGTGTTAATTAAGTTACAATTGATTGCTTATGCATATTAATAGATACTTCTAGATCTAGATATTGTTTAAGTAATCATTCCATAAATGCTACAATTGAACCTGTTCAATACTAAAAATAAGTGGTCAGGGGTGGAAAAGTTTGGATATAAAAAATTAATAAATTATATTAATTTCAGAAAATCATATTGCATTAATAATAACCCCTTCCATAACACTAACACATGAAGTGGCAAACTCTTGATCACATAAGTGTCTCTTTCTAAATTTCTTCCAGCTATGCTGTCAATCAACCACAGTATAAATTTCTATTAAGTAGGCAGACTTTCCTTCCCTCGTGTTTTCAATAGTTGTTGGTTTTTTTTTTTCATTTGGGCATTCATAATCACTCGCTTTGCTACATCCCAAACTGGCCCTAATGTTCTGGATAGAGATTTTATTAGAATTGTTGTTTTAGAAAATCTGAATTTTCAGATGAATAGAGGTACGAAGGTGTAGAAAGAAACTGTACAAACTTGATTTTCTTTCTGTTTGAAAACGTGCTTTCCTGCTGGACAGGTGAAGAGAAAAAAATATGGTATTTAATGAGATAGCTCTTGACAGCACTGCTGAACCAGAATACTATTTTTTAACATGAAAACCAATGCAGCAGGTAATATGCCTTTCGACCACAGTTTTAAAATTAAAATCAATAAGCAAATCACTCACCTCACCTATGACAGACTAGTTTGGTTTTATTGTCTACACTTGTATGTACTACCCTCTTCTGCCTATTTCCTATCCCTCTTTTTCTTTCCTCAAAAGGGAAAACAAACAGATGCAAGCAGAATAATCATCAAGATAAAAATACCTAAGAAACTATGCACATTTTCCTAAGAATTCTTTCAAAGCATGCTACTGAAGGAATACAGTTATGCACTATAAACCTCACACTGAACTCCAGTCAGTGTGGGACATAGTTTTACACCACCAGAATAGAAATGCTGTTCTAACTACATAAAAGAACTTAAAGTTCATAAACTTTAAAAGTTTAGAAATTGTCTACTGGCAAGGTTAAATTGCTCTGAAAATAAGGATTGAAACCACCTGGGAAAGAGAAAAAAAATCAGATGCTTCAATTATCTTAAATAAGATTGTGCTTTACATATAGCTTATTAATAAATCTATAATCACACCACATCAATTCTACCAAGCAAACCCAGCCTGAAGGAAGCTTATTTTAAGCATGTGGTTTAGAAGAATGCTGTTCACTAGAGTGGATTTCAGAGGACCCTGGTGGGTAACAGTCAGGTACCTTCTAGTATCTGAAGGGGGCCTACAGGAAGGCTGGGGAGGGACTGTTCACAAGGTCTTGTAATGACAGGACAATGGGTAGTGGGTTTGAACTGGCAGAGTGGAGATTTAAACGGGAATTGAGAGAGAAAGTTCTTTGGGGTGAGGGTGGTGAGACAGTGGCACAGGTTGCCCAGGGAGGTTGTGGCTGCTTCCTTCCTGGAGGTGTTCAAGGCCAGGTTGGATGAGGCCTTGGGTGACCTGTTCTAGCAGGAGGTGTCCCTGCCTATGGCACAGCGGGGGCTGGAACTGGATGATCTTTGAGGTCCTTTCCAACCTAAACCATCCTATGATTCTATGCCATTCAAACTAGTTTCCGTTCTGGATTGTTTATAATTGTCCTTCCTACCAGCATGTGGTTTTCATTTGTTTTAAGACTAAATTGCAATTTGTTCAAATATTCCTGAAATAGGATAATCTTATTCTATCTTGTGAAGTAGGAGGTTAAAAACTGTCTATATTCCTACAAAAATCATCATTGTTCCATCAATTAAATTTACATCCCATACAGATCTCATATAATCAAAAGCCAATCTTCTTTAGTTATTAAAAAGAAGTGCCTTCTTGGCATTAGGTAATTAAACATTAAACAGAATCTAAATTAATAGCTCAGCTGAAAATTAAAGCAAGTGTGAAATGGAAAAAAAATATTTTTATGTAATTGGAGTAAGACTCCTTTCTCCTAAAAGTAAAAAGAAAATATTAGCAATTTACAAGAAGCATTGGCAGAAGACATATTAAGAAAATAACAGAAGATTTCATTAGGCTAAAAGATAGTATCAATATTTTAGATTTTGTAACAGCTGTTTAGAGTCAAAATCTTTTTCTTCCTAAGAAGAAAAACTATAAATTGGCAATGGACTCCATTACTATTTCCCCAGATTATACAGTAAGTATATTCAGTAACAGAGATAATTAAGCAATAAACATATACTTTGAGCTACAGCAAGCTTTTCCAGCATTAATTCTGCCAAATCGGAAGGCATGCACACATTGCAAAGTCATTTATTAGTACATCATTTTTCAGTACTTTGTCCTTCACTGTTCACTTCCACAATGCTAATGTATTATTGCTTTGAAAATAATTTAAATTATGGTCTGATCACATGCAGTTTGATTAAATCAGTGTATGACCTTCAACACTACACTGAAATAGATACATTCTAGATAACAAGGTTATGCAGCATTAGAGAAGTCACTACAAGAAAACTTACACACATTATAAATGTTTATATGCTACCCAAAAGTTTGAAAGACAACTTCTCATTGTACAAAAATGTGTACACTACAGGCTTACATTATGGAAGGACAGGTGGAGAAGGACCTGGGGGTGCTGGTACATGGTAGGCTGAACACGAGCCAGCAGTGTGCCCAGGTGGCCAGGAGAGACTGACACCCTGGCCTGGATCAGGAACAGTGTGGCCAGCAGGACAAGGGATGTCATTCTTCCCCTGTACTTAGCACTGGTCAGGCCACATCTTGAGTACTGTGCCCAGTTCTAGGCCCCTCAATTCAAGAGAGGTGGAAGGTATCCGGAGGAGGGCAATGAAGCTGGTGAGGGGCCTGGAGCACAGCCCTATGAGGAGAGGCTGAGAGAGCTGCAGGTGTGCAGCCTGCAGAAGAGGAAGCTCAGGGCAGACCTCATTGCTGTCTACAACTACCTGAAGGGAGGCTGTAGCCAGGCAGGGGTTGGTCTCTTCTCCCAGGCAACCAGCAACAGTCTCAAGTTGTGCCAGGGGGGGTATTGGCTGGATATGAGGAGGAAGTTCTTCACAGAGAGAGTGATTTGCCATTGGAATGGGCTGCCCAGGGAGGTGGTGGAGCCCCCATCCCTGGAGGTGTTCAAGAACAGACTGGATGGAGCACTTAGCGCCATTGGGTAGGGCTGGGTGCTAGGTTGGACTGGATGATCATGGAGGTCTCTTCCAACCTGGCTGATTCTATGATTCTAAATCTACAGTAGAGCAAAAATGCTTCACACCACCGAACCTGCATTACCTTACATCTCTTGGAACTTGCTAACTGTTAGAGACAGAATGTCACTGCAGATTAATGTACCTTCTTTTACTTTGAGCACTTGACTTGAATCTAATCTGCACAAAAGTGATTAAAAATCAATCTAATCTGACAGTGGTGAAATCATTAGGTATAATTTTATGCAGTCTCAGATACTTCACTGGAGAAGACAGATTCCTTGGAGCCTTTCAAAAGGGGAATATAAATTATATTGGTAGATTTTTTTTGTGGTTTATTTGCTTTAAAAATCAAAATAATGCTGCAAACATTTGCTTTCAGTAGCAAAGGATGAAATGTGACCAAGACAGTACCTTCTCTTTGTATCAGCTCTTAATATTTGCTACAGGACACAACCCTGTGCCAAAAGCATGTTGAAGACAGGAGAAAACCTTGAAATGTACTTAGGTGCACCATTTAAAAATTACTCAAAAAGATATGTTACCTTTTATATGATGAGTTGCCCTCCATTAAAGGAGCAGAGACCTCAGCTTGTTCATACAGTGGAACAATCAGCAAAATTCCTAGCTTGCAAAAGGCCATATATATCCACCTAATGCTAGCAAGTAAACTCAACTCTTGCTGAACTCAGAGCAACAGACACAACCAGGAGTGCATAACCCTGACTTTAGGCTATTTTTCTTTGTCCTCTCACTCAACTTTGCTGAGCCATAATCAGCTACAAATTAGTAAATAAAAAAAGACATAACAGACTGACACATGTCTTTACCTGTATTTTTCAATAATCTCTGCAGTAACACAATATTATACAGTGCTGAAAAGTGGCCGTGCCAATCTGCTAGAGCATAGGGAAGCTTTACAATGGGAGCTGGACAGGTTAGACCAGTAGGACAAAGCTAATTGTATGAACTTCAACAAGGCCACATTCCAGGTCCTCCACCTGGGTCACAACAATCCCATGGTAAACTACAGACTCAGAGAAGGATCTGGGAGTACTGGTTGACAGTCAACTAAATAGGAGTCATCAGTGCACTCAGGTGACCAGGAAAGCCAATGTCATCCTGGCCTGTATTAGTAACCAGGTGGCAAGCAGAAACAGGGAGGTGATCATCTCTCTGTACTCAGCACTGGTGAGGCTACACCTTGACTACTGTACTCAGTTCTGGGCCCTTCATTACAGGAGAAACATTGAGGTGCTGGTGTGTGTCCAGAGAAGGGCAATGAGGCTTGTGAAGGGTCTGGAGCACATGGCATATGAGGAGCATTTGAGGGAGCTGGGTTTGTTCAGTCTGGAGAAGAGAAGGCTATGGGGAGACCTCATTGCTCTCTACAACTGCCTGAAGGGAGGCTGGAGTGAGGAAGGAGCAAGCCTCTTCTCCTTGGTGTCAAGCAGCAGCAGTAGAGGAAATGATTGCAAAGTTTAGGCTGGATGTTAGGAAACATTTCTTCACAGAGGGTTATCAAACATTGGAATGGTATGCCCAAGGCAGTGGTGGAGTCACCATCCCCTTAGGTGTTTAAGCAGCATGTGGAACTGGCACTTAAGGACATAGTTTAGTGTTGACTGTTCAGTGTTGGGTTGAGGGTTGAACTAGATGATCTTCGAGGTCTCTTCCAACTCAATGTTTTCTATCATCCTGATTCTGTAATACCAATCATGCCCATTAAAGAGATCCAATGACACAGCACCACATACTCAACAGCACATAGTTAACAACGTTCTTCATAAAAATTGTTCTTCAAGCAGTAAAATGCATCCTTTTATAATTACATTACTCCAAAAGTGGAAGACACAGATCATGAAATAATTGTATTCTGAGCATTAAACAGAACAGCAAGTCTATGTGCCAGAACTTGGAATATAATACTGTCATTAAAGGAACAAATCCATATTTGGTGACAAGAGTAGTTTCTCATGTAAAAGGCAATCACATTGTTTGCAACTACTGTCATGCTTTTATGCCCACAAGCATGTGGACAGTGGAAATCTGGTTGATATATTCTACATGGATTTCCAGAAGAGCTGAGGANAAAAAAAAAAAAAAAAAAAAAAAGAGTTCTAGCAGAGATAGAGAACTTCAAAAATGCTAGAATACAGTCACCAAAAATAGTTAGGGAAGTAAGTGGTCCTTACAGAGATCTGTCCTACACTCATATTTGTTGGAAGCATAAAATAATGGAAAAAAATAACCAAGGCCAATGTTGCTGATAAACACAAGGTGAACAAAGCAGGCACAGGGAATGGGGGAATGGGTGGAGACATGGTGATCTGTACTGCCACCCCACTAGGCAGAATGGAAGAGGCACATGAAGGCTCACCACTCCATTCTTCTACTTATCTCCAGCAAACAGTGCTGACCAGAGAAGTCACACCAAAAAAACCAAGAAACATCTTGTACAACTGATAAAGAACTGCGTGACCATGAGGAATGATAACGTAACTGCAGTCCCACTCCCCCACTCTTACCAATTGCCCAAATTTCACATCTCATTTAGAAGGGATTGAGAGTTGTATGCCAACAGGTTTGCTCCATGCTCACCTCCCGCCTCCCAGAAGGGACATCTCCTAGGGTAAGATTTGCAACCTCAGCTATGCTGAGCGCTTCCCTAAGAGACTGAGTGTGATTGCAATCCTAGTTTGGAGCTATAGAGTGCTTCTGTAGTTTAGTGTGTTTATCACCAGCAATCTAAAGAATCTGTGTGTTTCATGTAAATAAACTTAACTATTTGTGCGCTCCACTGCTTCTTTTGAACGCAGCTGGATCTACAGCAGACAGCCTGTTTGGGTATCTAGTGTTAGTCCTAGAGTACCCACAACTGGCATATCTGTCAAGAAGTCCGGCCATGCTTAGCCCCTCTAATCTCTGAGGACCAGCTAGAATGTAAGGCGATTTATCTCTTATCAAATATATCCTTCTCTAAATGCAACAGTGCTGCTCATTGTATTTATAAGCAAGTTAGAGAAATGGTGCAGCAAAGTGGCAAAATGCTGATGCTGCTTCATTATTTATGGTGAGGAGAGCTCATAATGAAGAACTACATCCAAGTCTTATGTTAGTAACATACAAACTTGATAGAATCATAGAATCAGTAAGGGTTGGAAAGAACCACAAGGATCATCTAGTTCCAACTCCCCTGCCATGCACAGAGACACCTTACCCTAAATCAGGCTGCCCACAGCCTCTGCCAGCCTGGCCAAAAACACCTCCAGGGATCTGGCCCCAAACACCTCCCTGCAGGGGCAACCCATTCCAGCCTCTCACCGCTCAACAACTTCCTCCTCACCTCCAGTCTCAATCTCCCCACCTCCATCTTTGCTCCATTCCCCCTAGTCCTGTCACTAGCTAATAGCCTAAAAAGTCCCTCCCCAGCTTTTTTGTAGGCCCCCTTCAGATACTGGAAGGCCACAATTAGGTAATAGATGAGCACAGAAAATTCAATATAGATAAACATAAAAAGATACACAGGAGAAGAAAGCTGTCCAAATTTCAAATATGTGAGTTGACCAGTATTACTAAAGAAGAGAGACTTTGATGTTTGGCTATATATATTTTGGAAACAGAAGCTACTGATCAACAACTGTAAAAAAAACCAAAATCACTTATTTGAAAATTAATTGAGAATAAAACAGAAACTACACATTTTCTACCTGTAGGGTGTTGATATCTTAAATACTGTGTGCAGTCTGTTCCCTCCATCTAAAAGGATGAAGAAAACATTCCAAACACAGCAACGAGAACCCAAGCATCATCTCTCATATAAGAAATAGCTAAGAAAGCTAGAACTCCTGAGTCTTAGAAACAGAAATGTTTAAAATTAATAAGGTAAAGTTCTATAAAATGTTTAGGGACAATGGAGTGGGTGGGATTTTAATGTCTCCTCAAAGAAAATGAGCCAACAAACATTGAATGAAGCTATAATGGAATCAGATTCAAAATCAAGAGATGGAGATGGCTCTTTACAAATGATTCAGCTGCACAACCTGTGGGATACCATGAAAACCAACAGCTCAGTCTTGTTCAAGGGACACGAGACAAATTGCAATCTACCACGAGATACTAAATACACAGAAACCATCTACAGAAGAAGTATCATCCTGTTTAGTTGCCCTGCTTGTACAGCCTTCCCTTGAACATCTGCTTCAGCTCCCACTATTGGCATACTGAGTTAAACAGTCTGACCCTCTGTAGACAGCCTCACATTCTCATTTCTCTGTATGAAAGCATAAGGCCCTTATGAATAACAACATAATTGACAGAATCACAAAAAATAGAACTGAAAAATTCTTTAGAGTCATCTAATCTACACTCCTGTCTCTTGGCAGAATCAGTTGTATGTGACCTTTTGTGGCAGATGTCTAACTTGTTTTACAAAGTCTTCAAAAGCAAGCTATTCTATTGCAAAGTCAGCCTGCTCTGAAAAAAAAGAAAGCTCTTTGTAATATAACCTGAGCCTTCATTGCTGCGAAACTTATTTCTTCATTGTTGCAGACACAGAGATAGCTCCTTCTCCCTCCATGGACTTCTCTACTGAAACCTAGAAAGAAAACTCAACACAAAAACACAAACCCTCCCTGAATACTAAAATTCCTCTATGTATTACCCATATGAATTAATCACAGAAAGTAACAGATTTTTCAAGTAGAATCATTGTTAGTTCAAAAGAAAAGCCCCGAACACATTGTGCTGGTTTGAACTAATGGGAGGATTGAGTGAGAAATCTCTCCCTAAAGTCTCCTAAAGGAGCAGTAGATACAGTGAAATACCACAATACCAGATGCCTGCTTAGATTCTGAAAACTGAATGCATTTTATTTTTAAAACTATATTCAAATATCAACAAAACAGGATGTCTTTTTTCCTTGATATGCTGATAAACTAGAGACTTGAAGTAGAATGGGAAGTAGGAGTAGCAGTATTTTACTATTTAGAATTTAGCTATTAACACTTTCTACTTTCAAGGCGTGACTATAGGCTGAGAAAGGAAAACACTGATGATGCTACTGCACTCAAAGGCTTACTGAAAAAGAAAAAAAATGTTTAAGAGTTGTAAACCAAACATAGATAATACAGAGTTACTTGAGCTACTCTGGCTGCCACATCTCTCTCTGCTTTCTTAGCTGGATCTGAATAACTTCACTAATTTCTTTCCTGTAGTTAATTCCTCTGGCCAACCTACCTTTGCTTATCTGGTGCATAAGATAGATGGTGATATAAGATTGGGGAGGGGGGGAAGGTGGTAGGGTGGTTTGAAACCCCTCTTAGGGATTCTGATCTCAGGGAGGGGTGTGGTGTTTCTGTATTACCTTTTTACTGTATATATCTGTAAATATCTGTTATATATTGTAAATATCTGCTTTTATATTGTGCAAAGTTGTAAATATAAAGCTTCATTTATTAATTTATTAACTTCCATCCATCTGAGTTTAGCCTGGGTTATTTCAAAGTGTGTGTGGGGTCGGGGGGGGGGTTGAGGGGAAGGGGTAGGTAACTGCTGAACCACCACACAGATGGACTATGGTTAATGGATAAAGAATGGTCCATACTGCTTGGCAAATTGAGATTATCTACAACAGACAGAGAGAAGAGTTTCTTCCCCTCCTGCAGAAATCCTCTTACTCCTCCTTATGCCAAGCATAAAACCCAAATCCTCAATCACTTCACAGATCATGCTTCCTAGACCTCAGAGCTTTCTCTTAAAGAAAGACAGGAAAGATTTGGAGTCCAGAAGTGTAATGCCCAAAGCTAGATATAGCATTCAAATTCACCCTGACCAAAGTTTTACCAAGTGAAAGGATTACACCATGTGCCTTGCAGGCTTCCTGCTTGTGTGATGTGCATACTTAAGGCACCGAAATACCGCTGATTCATATCCAGCTCATAATTCAGACAGGCCCTGCAATGCTTTCTAAGACACCTGTTATCCAATAATTTTTACCCCCAGGCCCATGATTTATGTAGTTCAAATTATCTGAAGTTTTTTTCCTATCTTGTGAAACACCTTTTATGCAAAAAGAAGCTTTCTTTATTAGGAATGTCACAAATTACACACATGCTAAGCATCATCCATTTGCTTCTCCTGGTCACCTCTTGTGAACTTCTGGATTTTCCAAGATCAACAGACTTAAAATCATTGGCTGTAGAAACAAGTTACAAATTGGTGCTTGTCTGTGATGATTTTATATATATACAATGACAACAAACAAATCAAACAAAACCAAACAAAAGCACACCAACTTATATCTAAATTTTAATCTTATGCTCCAACTACAGTCTCCTCTTGGTTTGGTATCACCTGCAAATTTATTTAGGTTTTTGTGTGTTTGTTTCAGATTTTTTTTTTTTTTTTGTCTGTCCCATCTAGTTTGCACAGCAACTCGGCAGACCAGAGACCCTGGCTAAGACACTGGGTGGAGTCTGACCAGTGGTTTCTGTAGCACTTGAATTCCTAGTCTGCATTAGGAAAAAAAAAATTATGCAAGACTAACAAATAAACTACAAAAGTCAAGATGTCATCAAGTCCATGACATATTGTTTTCATTTTGTGGCTTCATCTTTTTGGGGGTGGTTTGCCTTTAAAAAAAAAAGTGGCCAAAGCAGTTGACATTCACAGATGGTCCACTCACACTGAAAGAGATATTGTTGGCAATATTAACTCACTCAAATTTATATCTTAGAAGGCTTGCTTTGCAGAGATGCATGAGCCAATCCCTGTGTGCAATTTGTTCAATGATTTCAACCCCTGTCATATTAATAAATTCAATTTTTTTTATTTCTGTGAATTTATTATTTTGTTAGAATTATTAATAAATTAATTGCATGGCAATGCTCATTCTCCAGATTGCCCACAAACTATCTGCCATCCTGACAAGACCTTATGTTCATAACTCAGCTAATCCACATTTTTTTTAGTCTGACAATTTACAGCATTTTCAAGGTGGATACTGCATTAAACATTATGCAAATGGGTATCATGATATTTTTGTCTTCTTCACCTGAGCCTATCAGAAATCAAAAACTTGTTCCCATGAATAACTGCAGAAAGCATTCAGAATCTGAATGCAAAATAAATATGGATTTGTAATCCATTTTCACTTTTACAAAGATTAAATCCAGTATGATTAATTTGTGGTTTGAGACAGTGGGTAAATACATTAAATGTTGCATAATAATTATCCATGATATACAGAATACAGGGTTAAATTACCTGCACATTGGCCAGTTTTTTCCTTTCATAATGTATGCAAACAGGATAATGTTTAAAATCAAAGTAAAATACTACATATAAATATTTTTGCAGTTCTATTTTACCTCAGTGAAATCTGTATTTAGTATATCCTTTCTGGTTAAGCTTAATTTGCCTACACTATATGTCGGATAAACTTGCAAGGCACAGCATCCGTATAATTTTTTGTGAGAAGTCCACACTTCAGGTAACAATGCTGATACACGGCAAGTGTGCTCCCAGGTTAATAGCAAAAAATTCAAAGTACAACTAAACTGCAAACACAACATTACTTTGACTCTTACTGCTAATTTCTGATGCGTCAAATTGATCACATTTTAAAATAAGCTTTGAGCAGGAAAGGCTACTACGAAAATGACACAAAAGACATTTCTTACAGCCCTGTTTCACTTTCTGTGTTAGTAATATAGGAATGGCCTTTTCAAAACTCCTCATGGGAAAATTGTAGTACAAGTTAGATGTTTGATGTGAGGAGTAAAAAGGCCTTTAATTTTACAAAAATAGCCTCCTTAATCCAAAGTTCAAATACCTATTTCAGAGGCTATTTAAACAAAGCTAGTGCAATGCCTGCAACCGCAAACTGGAAGGAACAAAACCAAATCACAAAAGTTCACAGTGCAGGCTCTGAAAAGTCAGTCATCAAATCTTCCAATTGCTTTTAAAGAATCAGGTACAACCCAGCCTGGATGTGTTTAAGGGTCATTTGGATGTGGTGTTTTGGGATATGGTTTAAGGTGAATCTTGCAAAGTAGGGTTATAGGTTGCACTTGGCAATCCTGAGGGTCTTTTCCAACCTAGATGATTCTGTGAAAATGCCACCAGCCATCACAATCTACCCTGCAGGGATCGCCTGCTTTTTACCCAACGGGGTGGTTAATCTAAGAACTTCAATTATTTCTTTATACAGAACCTCTATAAAAATGCAAATGACACCCAGTAGATACAAACACAACAACAAAAATAGTGGGGGCTTTTTTGTTTGCTTTCAATAAAACATGTTTTTAAAAGTGTTAAAAATTCTGAAATTATAGCACAAATTGCACCTGTGCAATATTGTTAAAGATCACTAAGTGAACAGAAAAGTCTTCTGGTAGAACAGAATAGAACAGAATAAGCCAAGTTGGAAGAGATCTCCAAGATCATCCAGTCCAACCTAGCACCCATCCCTAGCCAATGGCACTAAGTGCTCCATCCAGTGTGTTCTTGAACATCTCCAGGGACAGTGACTCCACCACCTCCCTGGGCAGCCCATTCCAATGCCAATCACTCTCTCTGCCAACATCTTCCTCTTAACATCCAGCCTATACCTCCCCCTGCACAACTTGAGACTGTGTCCCCTTGTTCTTGTTGTTGATGATTGCCTGGGAGAAGAGACCAACTCTGACCTGGCTACAACCTCCCTGTAGGTAGTTGTAGACAGCAATGAGGTCACCCCTGAGCCTCCTCTTCTCCAGGCTGAACAATCCCAGCTCCCTCAGCCTCTCCTCATAGGGCTGTGCTCCAGGCCCCTCACCAGCTTCATTGCCCTTCTCTGGACATGTACTGTTGCTGGGAAATTGTAATGGTACAAATTACTGAAAGCTAAACACCAGGTGAAATGTAAAGTATATACTGAGGAACACAAAGCTTAGAACAGAATAGATGCTCAGCTGTGGACATTACCTTTTTTCTGATGGAGAAGAGTAACAATTCATTTGGTCAAATTGTATAAAAGGTATTTGCTTCCACACAGACTGAATATGGCAGTCAGAGCATGCCCACTTAGGGAAGCTGCTCCTGGGCCTGAGGCAGGGAGCAGCTGACAAAGCATATGCTTCCACAACCACTTCTGCCCATGGGACTGTCTCCTTCATCAGCTGTCCCTGCACCTCTAATGGTAGTCATCCTCCACAGCCCTTGCTGTCCCAGTGGCTAATGCCACAGTTCACAGGGGAGCCACTTGCAAGACAAAGCCCTCTCTTGACCGCCAGAGGCTTGAGTGAAGCCTGTGCAAGGGCAGAACACAGCTGCTCACTTCTCTACTCTGATTTACACTAACTCATGCTAAAGATCCTTATGCTAGTTTTCCTGACATTTTCTTCTCTTATCACTTTGACTCCATGAAGAGGAAAAAAAAAGAATCTTAAATTATCCTAGCCATAAGACACCCATTGCCCTGCATACATTTGAACAGCTCCACACTGGAATAATTCCTTCTGCACGATGAGAAAACCATTGTTAGTGCTCAGTTTTCATCTAGTCAAAGGATTTTTAAAAAACCCAAAACCCTAACAGAACTGTAACTCCATCTCACAAATCTGGAGGTGGATGACTGCTCACATCAAAGAGCATGCAGGGTTACTACTGAGCAGTACTTAATTTTATTAAGGAGGGAGCAGATAAAAAAATAGCCCTTGGAGTACTAGTAACGGAAAGGGTGTTCACCTGTAGCCAGGCCCAAAATGAACAGCAGGAAGAGCCACATCACATCAACTCAGACTAGCAATTACAATTTGCGCTTCCTCAGGTGTGTTAAGCCCACCTGGGACCCCCTGCCGCTTCCCCGGAGATGGTTTGGCCCCCCACCCAGGTGGGTCGCCCCCCACAAGGCGTGGTTTGGCCCTTTTCTCCCAGGTAGCATTGTTGAACACTCCCACTTCCTGCTATGACTTGGACTATAAAGGGTGGGTGGGAGCCAGCCCCCAGCCCCCCCTCGCTCTCTTCTCTCTTGCTCCCTACCCGCCGTGCTGCTGGGACCCCTGCTGCCCTTCCACGTGTTCAGCAACCCGCCGCGTGGAAGAACGGGACTGCTTCTCCCAGCATTTTAAGAACTGCTCTGTGCTGCCGGCTTTTTCTCTCTTTAAGCACCACAAGGCGCGGGACCGCGATTTTTTCGGACTAAAAGCCCCGGCTGCCGGCGGTATCTTTTTTTTTCCCTTTCCCCTCCTCCCGGGTTTTCTGTATCCCTTCCCCCGCCTCCACACCGTTGCATTCTCGCTTGTTTCCCTTTCCCCCCGCCTCCTGTAGGAAACAAAACCCCCCTTTCTCCCTGTTATTTATTGTTTAAAGGTGTTACATCCCTTTTCACTTCCAAACCGTTTTGAGTTTTCTTTTGGGCTTTTGAGCTCGGGGTAGCTGGGTGTTAAACCAAATACATCAGGTGAGTCCTCATCCCTGTGACAAGCCTACTGCCCACCCAAGTGTTCAACAGGAACCTAGCAAAATACATACGGCATTTACTCACCAGAAGAACACCTCCAAATTTTCAGCTGGGCTGGATGTGGACAGCCAATCAAGGAGTAATGAGAAGGCAGCTTTGTTGCTCCACAGCCCTTCCCCCATCCCTAATTCTATTACTCATCCAGTGGAGGCATTCTCACCCTTTAGATTGCCATTATTGCTATTTTCCAATGAGTTGAAGGCTGTCTGGGATTGCTGCAATACACAGGGGCCTTGTGATTTTGTTTTTCGTAAACTAATTGATAAAAACGAGTAGATAAGAAAATCCCTGGGGTTAAGTGCTTTTTACATTTTTTTAATTGATGCAGCACCTTAATTCTCTGCAATACTTAAAGTCGCAGCATTACAGATGGTCCCCTAAGTAAAAACCTTCTTTAAGGTATGCTTCCTTTTTAAAAGGGCATGCCTGGAAGCTGAGCACACAGCATGTGCATGGGAAAGACTCTTGATGGGACCCAGCCCTGAGAATAAAAAGAGGCTAAAATCTATGCTTTGAGCACACAGCAATGCAGATTTAGCCTAGTCCAGGAATAGGACTCCCTTGAAGTTCCCAGTACCCCTGTTAATTTTGAACTCAGGTCATCTTGAGCATGTGATGGAAAGCATATTGGAAGAATGCCTGCTGAGAAGAAATGTGTATTTCAGCAATAGACATTGGCTTAAAACAATCACTAGGGGCAAACACAATCATGTTTATGTCTCTTCTGCAATCCTGCTGATAGCGTGCTTAGACAAAATGACACCAACTACAGTTGGGAAGTAGAAGATGAGTGTTTGTATAAAGCCTTTCTTATGACCTTGGAAATCCAATCTTGTCCTGCTTTTCTGCTACATACACAGGTGTCCAGAAGACGGGTGGGATGCCTAAGCTTTTGTCTTCAGCTGTTTCATGCTGCTTCAAAGCTTTGGCTCTACACAGCACTCCCTAGCACCCCTACTGTAGTGAAGCTTGGGCCTCACTACAAGTCTGCAAATATGACAATTTTAATGCCTGAATATTAATTTCATGGACCTCTGCCTCGCCACCAGTCATGTACAGGCAGGATCTCATACATCTGTAACCAGAAACCTAGTAGCCTGGCATTGCCTAGAAACAGATCAAAGAAATATGGTAATATTTGCTGTGTTGATCTGTGTGTTGAATGACGGTGCATGCAAACATAAGCTATTTTCATCATCCATCAAACAGCTTGAGAGCTGTCTGCAATGTAATAGTATGAATTACCCATAAAGGCACTTACTATCAGTTATCTGTAGCCACATTTTAAATCCTTAAGGACAACTTGCATTTAAAATGATTATACTGCTTAAGTGTGCACACTCCAATGTTCTATGAACATTTCTTGGTAAGCTTCTCAGAGCATAGAACTGAAGGGAGCAATTTAGACCAGATTCATGTCTTACCAAGATCACTTGGAAAAAACGGATACATTTGAGATTCATTAACTCTTCTCATGGTCCTCAAGTGTCTTGCATAACATTTATCTCACTTTGGACAGGCCTAAGACAACAGCTGTCTTGTACTGTGCATAGGCTAGCCTCCCCCCTCACTAACTACAACTTAGTACTCTTACACAGCTTTTTCTTTGGCACTTCCCACGACTTAACGACTCAAAACCCTCACTATTCTCACTCCTGCACACTTACTACCTCCTACGGGTACGACACCCAAAGCTTACTACACTTTGTCACCTCCCACACGCGGGTGCCAAGCGAGATGAGCTCCCCGGCTGACCGGGCCTGCCACAGCCTGGCCTCCCATTAGGCGCAAGCAGGCCCGAAGGAGAAAGCAGTAACGAGGCTTCCCACGAGTTTCGCCGCAGCTGCTACACAGCACCAGAACTCGAAACCCTGCAAGTGCAGGCCAAACCTCTGCGACCGCCGCCTTCCCATCGTTAACGGC
>VWZI01001703.1:25845-55110 GCA_013396835.1 Psilopogon haemacephalus | reverse complement strand
CGAGTGCGGTCCCCGCAGCGGCCTCCTCTCCTGCCAGCGCGTCTTCCCGTAGTAAGAAACGCCCGGCGAGCCCAGGCACCGGCAGCGGTCCCAGCAAGAAAAAGAAAGCCACAGTGCCGGGCGGCTCGCAGGTAATCGCAGGCCCGCACGCGCAGGCTACGGCCATCTTTTCCCCTCCCCTCTGCGTATGGTGGTGGGAGGCGAATGGGTGTGCGTCTGTGGAGAGGGATTAGAGGGTGCGGGGCTGTTGCTCCTGGTCGTGCTCCTTGCGTTTCCTTGGTGGGCTGGGCTTGCTTCTGTATTTGCTCTGGCGGTTCTGAGGTCAGCTGCTGCTGCCGCCGCCCCACGGGCCATTGTGTCCTCCTCGCCAGTCTCACCCGTGACGGGGCTAAAGGCTGCCGAGCCTTAAGGAAAGGCTTCCGTGGCCCTCGAGTTGGCCATTTCTTTCCAGGCGTTGGCACGCCGAGTTTCAGGCCTCTTTCGTCTCCCTGTAGTGTGGAGATTGTGTCCTTTCCGTGCATAGAGCTAAATTAGTAGTCTAGATTGTTGTCTTTTCCAGTCAGATGTGTAGTTAAAACGGTGTTTAAAATGACTCGGCTTTTGGCATTGAATGTGTCGGCGCTGTGATGATAACTGTCCTGCAGTTTTTCATGCTTGCCTTAAGTAGCTTGTGATGAACGTGACATTATTTCATACCTGAGCTCGGTATGTTCGTCTGCATACCCAAGCTGCAGATGGTATATGAAGATTATTTTAATTTGAGGTAGTTTATCTGTTGCAAAGGGGTAGCAAGCAATCAAAAGAGCACAATTTAATAGGTGTTGCTCCTATGCAGTAAATACACAGTTTTGCATTATGGCTACCTCTCAGTTGAACTAAGTGGACCTAAGAGTTAAATGGCAGATGAGCTGGCCAAGCCACTCTCTATCAACAGTCCTGGCGCTCTGGAGAGGTCCCTGAAGACTGCCAATGTGGTGCCCATCCACAAGAAGAGCTGGAAGGAGGAACCAGGAAATTCCAGGCCTGTCAGCCTGACCTCAGTGTCAGGCAGGGTTATGGAACAGCTCATCTTGAGTGCAATCACACAGCACTTAGAGGATGGCCAGGGGATCAGGCCCAGCCAGCATGGATTTAGGAAGGGCAGGTCCTCTCTGACCAACCTGATCGCCTTTTATGATCAGGTTCCCTGCCTGGTGAATACCGGCAAGGCTGTGGATGGGGTCTACCTGGACTTCACTAAAACTTTGACACTGTCTCCCACAACAAGCTCCTGGCAAAGTTGGCAGCTTGTGGTTTGGACAGATCCACTCTGTTAAATGGGTCAAGAACTGGCCAGTCACAGAGAGTGGTGGTGGTGTCACATCCAGTTGGCGACCAGTCACTAGCGGTGTGCCCCAGGGATCAGTGCTGGGCCCCATCCTGTTCAATATTTTTATTGATGACTTGGATGAGGGGATTGAGTCCATCATCAGTAAGTTTGCAGATGACACCAAGCTAGGAGCAGGTGTTGACCTGTTGGAGGGTAGGAGTACCCTACAGAGGGATGGATGGGTGGGCAGAGGCCAATGGGATGACATTTAACAAGTCTAAGTGTAGGGTTCTACACTTACACTTGTTACTGGCCGTAACAATCCCAGACTGCACTACAGGCGGGGAACAGAGTTGCTGGATAACAGCCAGGCAGAGAGGGATCTGGGGGTGCTGGGAGATAGGAGCTGAACAGGAGCCAGCAGTGTGCCCAGGTGGGCAGGAGAGCCAATAGCATCCTGGGCTGGAGCAGGACCAATGTGGCCAGCAGGAGCAGGGAGGTTATCCTGCCCCTGGACTTAGCACTGGTCAGGCCACATCTTGAGTGATGTGTCCAGTTCCGGGCCCCTCAATTCAAAAGAGATGTTGAGGTACTGGAATGTGTCCAGAGAAGGGCAACAAAGCTGGTGAGGGGCCTGGAGCACAGCCCTGTGAGGAGAGGCTGAGAGAGCTGGGGGTGTGCAGCCTGCAGAAGAGGAGGCTCAGGGCAGAGCTCATTGCTGTCTACAATTACCCAAAGGGAGGTTGTAGCCAGGTGGGGTTGGGCTCTTCTCCCAGGCAACCAGCAACAGAATGAGGGGACACAGTCTCAAGTTGTGCTTGGGGAGGTATAGGCTGGATGTTAGAAAGAGGTTATTTAGGGAGACAGTGATTGGCATTGGAATGGGCTGCCCAGGGAGATGGTGGAGTCCCCATCCCTGGAGGTGTTCAAGCAAAGCCTGAATGGAGCACTTAGTGCCATTGGCTAGGGCTGTGTGCTAGGTTGGACTGGATGATCATGGAGGTCTCTTCCAACCTGGCTTTACTCTATTCTAGCCTAGCCTAGCCTAAATGAATGTGTAATCTGAGTTTTGGGAAATCAGGGGAGGGAGAAGGACTCTTAATTGTCCTAACCTCCTATCCTCAGTTGCAGTAGGGAGTGTAGCCTCTGTTTCTGCTTTGTGTGGCACTGTCAAATATCTCTACAGAGATCAATCCCCCAGCTGACGACATCTGCCCCTTGATTGTGAGGCAGTATCCTGTGCTCCAAAACTAAAGCCTGAAAGAGATTTCCTTAGTGTGTACGTGACATCTGTATAGATTTAACATGCAATATATCTTGAATTACTTCTTTATAAAAAGATTCTTGATAGATAAAATGGTCAGACATGGATTGGGAAAAAAATTTATTCGCCACCCCCCTGTTCCACCGATCCAAAAATGGTTCTTCTCAGGAGCTATCAGAGTAGCATAGCTACAGAGTATGTCCTACTGCCAATTATGTTGCTTATTTTCATGTAAGCCATCAAATGCAGGGAGCTTTCCTGATACTTTCATCAGATCGTCTATCCATACAATTAAAAGCCATTGTGCACAAACCAGAGCACAGATAAAAACCCTTCCTCATTGTGAATAATGCTCTTATAATACTTGTTTTCACCCTGTGGTAGTTATATAGTTTGTTTCCTGGTGGTCTTATCCTAGCTAACAAACCACTGTAACTGTGAAAACTTACTGCCTGGCATGGTCATGTCTTGACAACCTTGTCAAAGGTCTGCTAAAGACAAGAGTTTGGATTTTCCAGCATGAGGACAACTGTTCTCTGTATATGTGCATGTATATGTGTATGTGTATGCAGATATAAAACATTATATACTGAGAAATCCTTATGAAATCTTTAATATTTAAAAAACCCCAACTTTCCCAAACCCTTCAGCCTCTAAATCTGTTTTCTGAAGTTCACACCAAACTTAAACCTGTGGACAGCTTTTAGTGTTATGAGACAATCTGATTTTTGATAGTGTGTGAAAAGCAGTTTTTGCAGTTCTTCTCACAAGTGTTTTCAGTGGAGAAAAGAGTAATTTTTCAAGATTATGCCAAGTTGGCATACACATTTACTGACTTCAGCAGTGGAGGTCAATCCCATAAGGAAAAGAGAAAAATGTGCCTCAGAAAATGTGTAACCTCAGGAATGGAACAGAAACAGCTCCTTGATCTTCTAACAGTCACATTCAGTGTTGCAGACTAGCTCTGAAGTGAGCCAGTTCAAACAAATGAAATGGGGGCTTTGCATTTTTAAAGTTAGAAACATTGATCATTGGGCGCTTTCCTTTGCAGTACTTCAGTACTTTATTTTAATCTTAATCTCCTAAAGCCTGTATGAAGTCTCAAGTTAACTGCCAAGTGTTGTGCTTTTTTTCTAGATCAGGAAATCTGTGACACACTGAAACACAGTAACTTGGTCTGCTGACCTATTCAGAATATAGCCAGTTAACAAGCACTCAATGCCATAATGTATAATTTAGGCAATTTTACGTGGCTTAGCCAGTCAAGGACTAGGTCATCCATTGAATTGGTTTAAGATGACTGGCCCCACTGGAAAGGATGAAAGACAAGGCTACCCTTGTACCCCCACATTGACACAGTGACATACATGAATTTTAAATACTTCTTTTCTGACTCTTGTTATATACTGATTATCCAATCATTGTGGGATTTTTATTTTTTCTTAGATTTTTAATTCCAAGTAACATTCATGTGGCAGCCTGATAGTTACGCACCTTTAATACACACTGCTTTCAACACAGGTTTTGAGATGACACTTGTTACTCCTCTGGCTGTTAATTTTCCTAATTTACCTTTTTTGATATTTTAAAAACAGTGTTTTATGGCCTGTTTGCAGCCTTTCAGAAGCCAAATGCATCATGACATAGCTCAGCATGGAATGGTTTCTATTTTAATTAAACTTGCACTGTAAAATATATAAATAGTGAATTGTTGTTTCCTTGATTAACTAGCAAACTACAGCTAAAAGAATCCCTGCCAAGAGGCTTAACTATTTGCAGGTCTCACCTTAAGATCTGGGGACTGACAACTTGTTCTGAGAACCTTGTGTCTGGCCTGCACGAAAATACACTTCATATTGTGCCAGCTGTGAGCTTACCACATCTGTGATTTCATCATTGAAATTAAACAAAAAGGGTGTTTTGTAAGTTTAACAAATCACATTGTTTTTCTTTTGGTTCCTTTTGCAGTGCTCCTCCTGTACTGGTTTGGTAGAACTGTAGATTTTTAAAATGTTGGGTTTTTTACATAAGGGAATTGCTTAATACAGCAATGTAATGAATTAGTTTGAGTAACTGTGTATCCTACAAGAAGGCACAATTATCACACAGGATACAGATTTTTATTAAGCTTTTTTTTTTTTTTTTCCCCAATATATGAATGGCTACTTTCTCTGAGATAGACTTTTAAGGGACGTTGCCAGAAGACGTTCTTCATTATTTGTATGAGTTATTGCCCCAAAAGTATTGAGTTATGTTTGTTTTGGAAACAGATTGCAGATAGGGTTTGTCATTCGTCTACAGGAGATACATGCATTTGGGGTATAATGCCTGTGTTTTCCAAATGTAAAATTGAAGGCAGATTTACAGGAAAGCATGATTTCCAGTCGATGACATCACTTTCATTAGCATTACACATGTATTCCTCCTACGCAGTTATGCTACTGAAAAATACCTTGGTCTTTGCTGCAGCAGCAATTTTCAGTGTTGATTATTATTTATGTTAAATGGTGATACTCAGGACAAAACCAGTGTTGTTTAGTGGTTTACATAGCACTGTTCAATTAAATGTCCTTGCTCAGGGATTCCCAATAGCTGCTGCACTGGTTCAGTTCCATAGGGGGCTTTTGTGCAGATGCTTCCAGGTCTCCCATCTTTCTAGTTACTGTCATTTAAGCTGTGATAGAAGCTTTGACACTGATCTTAAGATTCCACCCATTTGTATACCTTCATATTCACACCAATATTTTTTATAGGTTATACAGAGCAGGGAGTATAAAAGAGTATATTCTATATTAGGATGCAATTGATGAAATAAAATGCCTTCCTGTGTCAGCAAGCTTTAAAGGTACAATTTACAATGAGGCAAGACAATTATGTTCTAAGAAAAAAACCCAGTCTCTTATTTTGCCAGTGGACAATTTCAGAGAAAATACTCTAAATATTATGTGGGTGTGTATTTGCTTACGTTATTTGTAAAGCAACTTCAGAATTACTTGACAAAGTTAATGCCTTTACTTTGATGTCATATTTCGTCTTCCATTGTGAATTAATGTAACCTGACCTGTAGCAGGTGTTGATATAATTCAGAAAATAAAGACTGAACTTCCTTTTCTGCAGTGGAATTTAAGAGTTACATTATTAAATGTTTTAATGATATCTCTAATTGTGAATGTTGCAGCAGTACTGGCAATGTTTATTTTATGTAACTAGCTCTCATATACACTTTCTGTATTTCTTGTTCTATGCTTAAAAACAGAATCTATACAACAGTACTAAAAAATAAAGTCTGAATGGTTTAAAGATATTATCCTTTTAAATAAGCTCCTGGCATCAAAGCATGAAAATAAAAGGAGCGACTGTAAGATACGCTTAGGACTCCATTTTTATTCAGTGTAACTGAATGATGATGTTTTACATTGTAAACTGAAGATTGTCAGATTAGTCTTATGATAAACAGCTCTAAATTCAACAAGAAGCCTTAAATATACATGTTAACATGGCTACTGTTCTGTACACAGAGACTGTCCAGTAAAGACAGAGAGGTTATCCTAGTACAAAATACCATGCAACTGGACCATAAACCAGCAGTAAATTTAATTGGTTCTCCTGTTATGCTGTTTTACCAAGCCTATCACTATAAGTGAGAAAACATCATGTTGTAAATGAGTCCATTTGATGTGGCTGTAATTTCCTGAAAAATGATGTTAGGGAGAATGAATTTTACAGAATCTATGAGTACCACTACAGTGGCTGAGCGTAACTGCTGCTCTCACCATGTTCTGGGACAAGTACCTCTTAGTCAGAATTCAGACCTTGCTTAATCCAGTCAGTATAAAATGGAACTTGCTGTCATAATGACATTCCATGTAAGTTTTTCTCTAACAGAAAGGCATAACTCTCCTTTGTTGCCAGAAACTTAATAAACTAGTTGCATTTTCACTAGTCTACCAGATCTGAAAGGAACAACACATCCCTGATGCAGCAGAATAGTAGGGAGATGTAAGTTTGTATGTATTTGCCAGCTTACTAAAAACTTGTCATGTCATGATATTCTAGACTGCACTTTATCTTTTTAAACATCTTTCAGCCGTTAATGTTAGGGCAGTACCTGAAAATATATTAATCAATGAAATTAATCAATCTGAAGCTACTGCTTGCCTGAAATTTTGTTTTTAATATATGTAATGTTATCTCAGAACTAGTTAAATTGATTTAAATGACACTTTCATATCATGATAAGGGCAGTTGATGGCTAGTTACTGGGAAATGCTGAGCTGAGCTCCACAAGTTTGGCTACTTGCACACTTATTCACAATCCTATTCAAGGATCTTGGCTTTTAGAAAACTATTAGCCAGCTTAAAAGAAATTGTCATGTCTTAACAAGAATTTTAGCAGGTAGCATTTAAATTGAGACTGTTCTCTGACAGGTAGATAACAATCTAGCATCACACTGCTTGTTAGCATACTGCAGAGCACTGGAAGTCCCCCTTGCAGTTCTCTAAAGCTCTTGGATCTCCTAATCCTTTCAAACACATACTTCTGCAACAAAGCAATCAGTGAACAAGTGAAATACTGAGCATCTCTTTTCTTGATTTTAGGATTCAGTATAAACATGCAAGAAACTTAGATAATGAATATGGTTCACTGCATCTGTCGTAAGGAGATAAAATAGGATGGGTTATTTTTTGAAAGAGGAAGAGCAATCTAAAACACTTCAGCACCACATTTTGTCTAAGAGATTTTGCTCCTAGAAATTTGTCTCAGAACTGTGTTAGCATATTAAAGGTTCAAATTAGCAAAAGGAAGCTGTCTAGGTAATGCAGATTTAAAGAGGTCAAACTGTTTTTCACATATTTTGTGAGGTGTAATGCTTCTGTTAGGTAATATCACCTCCTGTCTTAGCAAGGCGTTGATAGTTGCATAAATACATTAGTTTTGGATTAGATAGGCTAATAGAATCATTAATTTGGTGGCCTAGGAACATTTTTTTAACACATTTTTTAATTGCTTCAAGAAAACAAAATAGCATTGCCTAATTATTTAGACATGCAGAAAGCCATAAAAGTTGTGACATTCACTATTGTAAAATATACCAGGCAGCTGTAGCAGAATTCATATCTTTGAACACTGTCTTGTCTCACTGCAAAGCACACCTGCAACTTCAAGAGGTTCAATTGCCCGTCTATTAGCTTCTCATGATAGAAAAGGAAAGAGTCACAGTCTCCTCCTATCTTCCTCATGCTTACCAAGCTTCACAAGTCCCAGCTGCATACTTAAGCAGCCTGTATCATACCAACTTTGGTACTCAGCAGAACCTGCTCAGATGCTCATAGAGGTGGTCAGTCAGAAGGCTAACTTAAAAAACCTTCCTCTTCACCTGGAAAGTGTCATTGTCTCCTACTGCACTAGTGAATTGGACTGATTCAAAGGGACATCTAACAGGTGGTGGAGGTAGCAGAAGGACAAGGAAGACTTGTTTTTCCACTGCAAGTGGAAATAAGTGCTCTTAAATACTCTTAGCTGCAGATTTTATTAGTTGACCTTAATGCACTAAATGAAAACTGCAGCAGTTCAAGGTATGTGTTACTGTATGTGGAAAGATGTGACAGCTCTTGTACTGCTTGTCTGTCAGTCTCTAAATCTTAACTGATTCTACAAACTCCATTAAGCTCTATGAGATACCACCAAAATAAACTAGCACAGGGACAAGTCCTAATTGTACTCTTCCTGAAGATTTAGCCAACTCTTTCTACCTGAGGTACAGAACTGTGAACTCTTGCCTTTCTGAAACCAGATATCAAATACTTTATTTTAAAGGTAGAGCAGAAGTCACACTTTCAGCACTGATACTTGTATTTTATATCATATGTTCTTAAAAGTGCTTGCTCTGTCCTCCACTTGAATTTATTCCTGTTTCTGACACTGCCTGAACAGATTCAAACCATGTTTTTCCCCCAGACACACCCTAACCATCAGCCTGGAAGCCAGTCTGGTGTCAGGGGAAGGGAATGTGGAAATGTTTTGTCCTCTACAGCTGAGGATGGAGGTTCTGTCTGTTCCAGAGAGAATGACTTCATAGTCTGATATTAAACACAGTTGTTAGAATGGTCTGCTTATGTATTTGAGGTATTTATTTCTGTTACATGTTTTGTCTAATGATAATTTTAATGCAACAATACACAGTTGTGCAAGCAGAGATCAGAAATCTTTTCAAAACCTAACCAAAAAGCTTTATAGACATCCATCTAATAATGCATGAATTTATGCTGTAATAAAAATGCATCACTGTTAATTCAAGAAACAGAATTGAAATGGATAAAAGGAAACTATGTTGTGAGTAATATGTAATTAAACTGTAGCAGAGTACGTAATTCTGGGAGAGGTGAGTATCTGCAGTTACACAGTTTGTAGTCATCAAGTCTTGGCTCACTCAGGAGGAAAAATTGTCCTTGCTGGTTTTAAGACACTGCTGTGGAAAACCATTATTTTGTGGAATTAAAAGAAAATTCCTTCTGTAAACCATTGCAGGCCATTGCTAGGATGCACTGCATGAAGACAGACTTCCAGTATATCTGGCTTCTTATAATTTATTTAAAAGAAAAAAATATGTTGTATATCATATATCCTTAATTTTCATAAAACAGATTTCTGTGCACTTCCTTGTGCAACCTGCCTGACAGGTGAACTGCATAGAATTTAACATAATTTTAAAAGATACCTTATTTTTTAAACATCCATGGGCCTAGAGGTGAAATATTCAACACAATTTAAAGTAAGATTTTTTTTCACTTTTCTGCCTTTGCAGTTTTAGCATGCTTGCAGCTCTACTTACTTTGTGTTCATAAGGATGCAAGGTGCTTATCACAACAACCTTATTTACTGCTTCCTCAGGATTGCACTTTTCTGAGTTAGTCAAAGAACAAAAAGGGCAGAAAAGGCTGAGAGGCCTGTGATAGTTTCTGCATAAATTAGACAAGGTTTACAGGTATGGGTACTGTCACTTTAGTGGCATAGCTGAAAAAAGTAAACTATACTTTCAGTCATTCAGGGTAGTGTCACTGTAGTGGCATAGGTGAAAAAATCAAATATACTTTCAAGTGTTCAAGTCCCTTTTCAAATCAGAAAATGAAAGAGCAGCTTTCCAAGCTAAACACAGAACAATTGGTTAGAGTTGGGTTAGGTATGTATGAAGTAGGCCATCTTAGAAGAAAAAGTTAATAGCATCCCAGGTGTAAAGGTGATGTTAATAATATTCATCATCTAGGAAAAGTGAGGAGGGAGTTTAAACCCCATGGGAAACCATGTAAAAGTTATGTGCCATAAAAACAGTCTTTCTATTGAGTCAGTGGTGTGCTGATATGCAGTCCATCCAGAAACTAATCTTAATTTTCCAGATAAGCAGACATATTTAGTAGAAGGTGACTCCTTTGCCTAGAAGCTTTGTTATGTTTACGCCATGCAGAAATTAGAGCAGCAAGTAATTAATAGGAGTTACATGACTGCTCATGACCAAAAAAAGCTTTTACTAATAAACGACAATATTTTCTATTTCATAGGATATTGGTCTCTAACTAGGCAGAAGGAGAGTTGTCCAGGGAGCTGTGGACTCTTTGTCTTTGGAGGCGTTCGAAACTCACTGGGACAAATCTCTAAGCAACTTGTCCTAGGGCAATTTTGACCCTGCTTTGAGCAGGAGATGAGCTAGTGAATTCTGAGACCCCTTCTGGTCTCAGTAGTTCAGTGTTACTATGTCTCATTTCAGAAGTCTGATTTATGTGATTAAAGTAGGTGGATCTTCTCTGTAGATGAGCAATCATATGCTACTTCTACAGTCATGTCAAAATAGCTCAGCTGGCTGTTTATAGTGTATTATTGAAGCCCAAAACTCGATGACTGTATTAGGTGGTATTCATTCTCTCTACACTTTAACAGCAGTTAAGTTTTAGTAGAACTACTTTTCTCTGAAAAGAAAAGCACAATGTTTTTACAGCAAAGTTTACTCTCAAAATCAACAAAACAGAATAGAAGAAGGACATGTTTCCTTGACATATGTTCAGGCTTCTCAAACCAAAGTAGTTACATGAAATGTCCTTATTCTGTAAGTGGATAATCTTTGTTTACATAGTTAGAAACAGCAATGCTAGTTTGAGTCTCACATTAGCAGCCTAAAATCTTCTCAAGTCAGAAATTCAATATTCTCCTTAATTTTTCTTAAAACTATTTGTTGCATCTAGAACTGTCTTTTATGGCAACCACAGAATTGCCCTTTTTATCCTTCTTTCCATTTGTTCAAAAGGTGGTGTTTTTCTTTTTTTTTTTTTATTTGCTAAATAACTCAGTGTGGGAAACTTCTTTAAATATCCTGTTAAACCCATCACAAATATTAAATACTATGTTTCCCTCTCACTGCATTTCTGGATATGATACAAAAACGTCACTAATTCTAAAGTAGTGGAAAAGCCAAGTTTTTTAATAGTTTGCCTTTGTTTCAAGTCTAGCAAAAAAAGCAGTCACTGAATTTGTCTGTCCCTTTTCAGATGTGTTCCTCAGCTTCAATATATAATATCAGGGTGAAATATATGGCCATAGAGCTTACATAGTTGAGTAAACTCTCATCTACTTGTACAAATGTTGCTAAAGAAATATTTCAGAAATTTGCCTTGAAATTAGCAACACTATACAGCTTTGCTGTCCCTTTTCATGCTGAGGAGCCTTAAAATGTTATACATTACCTTGTTTTCATCTAAATTAGAATTTGCTGTATGTTTATTTTGGTTCAGTCATCAGTTTTTTCATTATCCAGTTAAATATGTATAACCATAGAAACATAAAATTGTCAGGGCTGGAAGGGACCCCAAGCATCACCTGGCTCCGCCCCCCCTGACATGGTTAGGGACACCTCATACTAGATCAGGTTTCTCTGAGCCCCATTCAGCCTGGTCTTAAAAACTGCCAGGGATGGGGCTTCTACCACCTTCCTGGGCAACTTGTTCCAGTGTCTCATCATCCTCATGGTGAAGAACTACTTCTTAACATCCAATCCAAATCTACCTGCTTCTAGTTTTGCTCCATTCTCCCATGTCCTGTATGCCCCCTATTTCACTCAACATCCTAAAAAGTCCCTCCCCAGCTTTCTTGTAGGCTGTCTTTATATACTGGAAGACTGCAATAAGGTCACCTTGGAGTCTTCTCCTCTCCAGACTGAGCAGCCCAAACTCTCTCAGTCTGTCCTCATAGCAGAGGTGCTCCAGCCCATTGATCATCCTTGTGGCCCTTCTCTGGAAACACTCCAGCACATCCATATTCTTCTTGTAACAGAGGCTCCAGAACTGGATGCAGTACTCAAAGTGAGATCTCACCAGAGTGGAGCAGAGGGGGAGAATCACCTCCTGCCACCTCTTTTGATGCAGCTCAGGATATGATTTGCTGTCTGGGCTGCAGGTCACACTGCAGGCTTGTGTTGAGCTTCTCATCCACCAGTACCCCCAAGTGCCTTTCCTCAGGGCTGCTCTCAAGCAGATCACCACCCAGCCTATATCAGTGCCTGGGATTGCCCCAACCCAGGTGCAGGACCTTGCACTTGGCCTTGTTGAATTTCAGGAGGTTGGCATGGGTCCACCTCTTCAGCCTGTCCAGCTCCCTCAGCATGGCATCCCTGCCTTCCAGCATGTCAGCTGCACCACACAGCTTGGTGCATTGACAGATTTGCTGAGGGTGCCAAACACCAATAGCACCTCTCCAAGTGTTTTGGATACTGTCTGGGCCTATTATGCAGCCCCAGAAATCTGGAGATACTATTTTGTAAGTATTCTAAAAAGCCTCTTTATAATTAAAGCTTTTGCTCGGGTTTGGTTCTGTAACTGTAACTGATTGTGCCTTCTGCTTCAGCAGAAAGGAGCCTCTTGAGTCCCAGAGGGCAAGTGGATCTCTTTCCAAAAGCTCAAATTCATGTTTGTATTTTCCTAGTTTTCTTAACTGTTTAAATTGCTTGTTCCCTATGTGTAAATACACACAACCATGTGTTTGAACCTTATAAATAAGTTTCCTGGCAAGATACTAATATTAATATTTTCACCTGGATTGTTGATATTTAATAATCGTAAACATAAGTAATCAATCTTACATCAGATAGTCTTAAAGTACTTGTACAAAAATGGGAAAACCTGTGTAACTTTAGACTGTAGTGCTCAGTTTTTGCAGTACAAATGCTAGTACTTACTAATTCATCATGGTATCTCTTGGTGTAGTCAGTAGAAACGTAATAGAACTAGAATTATAGTCTACTTAAAGTTACAAGACAGAAGGAAATGTTAAAATGTTCATTTTTTAAAAAGGGAAAATTTTTTTAAAAATCTGTTTTCTGTATGGACTTAACAGTTAGTCTGTAACATTCAAATGTAAAATTGGTGTTTTATGGTTTAGTCTACTTTTCTGAATAAAAGTAGGTAGGATAGGAGCTCTGGAAGAAAGATACACTCCGTGTTTACTCAAAGCTAATTAACCTCATTTCCTCAAAGAAATTACTTATTTTTATCTATTGCTCAAATACTTTACAGAATAAATTAGAGTCTGGAAATTGAGTATTTTTTTCAGAATGGAATTGCTTTCCTGTAAGTGATAGGAGTAAGCATCTTCTTGCTTTCCTTGTTTCTGTTTCAGTCACATGCAGATATATGGACTTGGAGCTTTCTCCTGCCTTGGCTGAAGCCCAATATTTGACAGATTTTGATGTTCTCCCTGAGTTACACTACAGTGCTAACAGTACATGAACATACTGTAATCCTCCCATCTTGCCCGGAAAAATACTTAGACCTTAACTGTGCGTTTTAAACTTTAAGAAGCAGTTTAGCCAAAGTCCATTACTGAAATGTTTTTTTGGGGTGGGTTTTTTTTTTTTTGTTGTTTATTTTTTGGTTTTTTGTTTTTTTTCTGAAAGAGAAAGGAACATTCTGATAGTTTGTATTAAAAAATCACTGTAATTGGGTCTAGTGTTTATTAGTGTGCTTCCATCCATTCAGGCCCATCAGTTTGGAAGACACTTCTTTTTTGTCTCATGGGGAATCAAATTAGTCTATTAGCTGGGCTCAGTTTTATCCTTACTGGAAGTATGAATTAACACATGCTTTTCCATTTTATATAGACTGAAATTTTTAACTCCAGAGCTACTGAAAATCAGGTTTGTGATCACCTGAAAAACCTGAAAGTGTTCAAGACCATGGGACCCGACGGGATACACCCATGGGTACTGAGACAACTGCAGATGAGGTTGCTGAATCCCTCTCTATTATATTCCAAAAGTCTTGGCAGACTGGTGAAGTCCCCACGGACTGGAAAAAGGGAAGCAAAACTCCCATTTTCGAAAAGAGTAGGGAGGAGCCAGGGAACTCCAGGCCAGTCAGTCTCACCTCTGTGTCTGCTAAGATCATGGAGCAGATCCTCCAGGAGGCACTACTGAGACAGGAGATTAGTGAAGAGGTGATTGAGTCCAATCAGCATTGGCTGCACCAAGGTTAAAACATTAATAGCTGAGGGGCAGCAACTGATGGCATTGACCTAGAGCTGAGCAAAGCCTTTGGCACTGTCCCACACCACCTCCTGGTCTCCAAGCTGGTGACTCATGGGCTGGATGGGTGGAGCACCAAATGGATACAGAACTGGTTTGATGGCCACACCCAAAGAGTGGTTGTCAATGGCTCCATGGCCCAGTGGAGGCAGTGACAAGCAGAGTCCCTCAGGGATCAGTCCTGTGACCAGTCTTGTTCAATATTTTGTGGGCGACATGGACAAAGGTATTGAGTGCAGCCTCAGCAAGTTTGCTGAGCACCCCAAGCTGTGTGGTGCAGCAGCCAGGCTGGAGGGCAGGGATAGCATCCAGAGAGACCTGCACAGGTTGCAGAGGTGGGCACTAGCCAACCTCGTGAGGTTCAAAAAGACCAAGAAAAAGGTCCTACAGCTGGGTCGAGGCAATCCCAAGCACCAATTAAGGCTGGGCAGCGAGTGGCTGGAGAGCAGCCCTGAGGAGAGGGACTTGGGGGTGCTGGTGGAAAAGAATCTCAAGATGAGGTAGCAGTGTGAACTTGCAGCCCAGAAAGCCAAGCAGAGGCTGGGCTGCAGCAGGAGAAGTGTGGCCAACAGGACAAAGGAGATGATACTCCCCCTCTACTGTGCTCTGGTGAGACCCCACCTGCAGTGCTGCATCCAGTTTTGAAGCCTCTATTACAAGAGGGATGTGGACATGCTGGAGTGTGTCCAGAGAAGGGCTACGAGGATGCTCAGAAGGCTGCAGCACCTCTGCTATGAGGACAGACTGAAAGAGTTGGGGCTGTGCAGGCTCCCAGGTGACCTTCTTGTGGCCTTCCAGGATCTGAAAGGGGCTACAAAAAAGCTGGGGAGGGACTTTTTAGGCTATGAGGGAGTGACAAGACTGGGGGGAATGGAGCAATGCTGGAGGTGGGGAGATTCAGAATGGATGTGAGAAGGAAGTTGTTGAGCATGAGAGTGGTGAGAGGCTGGAATGGGTTGCCCCTGCAGGGAGGTGTTTGGGGCCAGATCCCTGGAGGTGTTTGGGGCCAGGCTGGCAGAGGCTGTGGGCAGCCTGATCAAGGGTAGGGTGTCCCTGGGCATGGCAGGGGACTTTGAACTAGATGACCCTTGTGGTGCTTTCCAACCCTGCATGATTCTATGATTCTACTTCCTCGTGCCATTCTTCAGCTCATGATTTGTCCAAGTTACGATTTTTTTAATAAAGAAAACTGTCAAATGTGTTGTAAACAAGGAATAATCTAAATCCACTAACTTTAAAAGAGATCCTTTGCCAGTATTTAAGCTGAAGGGAACTTTGTGGCAAATGCAAATCAAATCAAGCTTTTCTAGGATAGAGTGAAGCTATTCTTAGCTGTATCCCAATTACATTTTATTTGAGGTTTTCCCCATAGAAAGTGTTTTTTTTTTTTTTCTCTTGAATGCAAGTTATAAAACTTTATCATAGTGCTTGAACATTTTTAAATGGAAAAATATGTTTGACACCTGAAATCTATTGAGAAGAAATCAAAGCTTTTTATTGAAGCTTGTTTGTATCTGTGTTTGAAAAGTTTAATAATTTTGAAGAGCAGAAAGAAAATTTTAGGGAGGTTTTGAATTTTTTTCTCCTTAAATGAGCAGTACCAAGAAAAAGGAAGTTCATGTGTCATGAAATTGCTAGTTTGTTTTCTTGGGTTTTGGTTGTTTTTGTTTGGGTTTGGGGTTTGTTTTTTTTCTTTCTCCCCTAGGTTTTCAAGAAGTATTTGAGGGGTGTGGAAGTTAATTAAAATCTTACTCTCCCTTTGGCTGCAATTTTAATTTTTAATTCAAACCCTCACACCACATAATAGAGCTTTGCTTTCGGGTGTTTTATACCTCTATCAAAGTGACTAAACTAATTAGTATTTTATACATTTGGTAAGTATTTTGTCACCAGTGCAGGTGAATGATGATAGTTTGAAGCTCAGGCAGTGATGGGACCCTAAATAAGAATGTCACATTCTAATTAAGAGCCCTTGGAGTCTATGGTATTGAAATGCCCTACAGAGAACACAGAAAAGCCATCCATCACTTTGTGGCAGGCTAATCTTTTAGTGCATGAGTAACATTTTATTCAGCCTTTCTAAGGCAGTTGGAGTGTAAGGTGTCTTAACTCACCTCAGAACAGCAGCATCAAAGTTCACAGACGTAATGCACAAATTGCTTTGTGGCCAACATAAGTGTCTATATAGTTATTTATTTAGATTACTGTTGAAACATTTTCATGTGGTGCTTCAAACACATTCCCTATACTCCTATACACCCTATAGACATGATTATTTCTAGAATGTAGTCATATGTTTGGAGTTCATTTTCATAGTTGATTAACTTGATGATTAGCAGAAATACTCAGCAAGCTAAAGGAAAAGAACTGCTGTTTTAGGAAGGGCAGATTGTGACAGTCTGTCACAGAAAAGTAGCTTGGCATGTTACTCAGCAGTCTTGGGGAATATTTAGAAAAAGCTGAAGTATATTTAGTGACATGTCCTTAGAATTCTAAGCTATTATTATAAGAAATTCTGTAACTAGATTCTGTCATACATTTCTTCCTTAGTAGCAGAAAGGAGCCTCTCAAGGCCCCTGGTGTGCAGGAGGTATAATTGAAACTAAGATGAGACGTTCCAGTTTTACCTCTATTGAAGCTGACTTACTGACTTATTTTCCCTTACCGCTTCTTTGGGCACTCTTTTCCCAGTCTGTATTTCAGCCCTAAGGTCAGATCCCACCTGTTTATGCTCAGACACCTCTGTAGCTATCAGCCTATCTCTGCGCCTCACTACCACATGGATTACCGCATAATGTTTCCCTGTTGGCATCTACTACATGAAGGGGATCTGGCTCAACTCTGCAAGACTTTGGCTGCATTATTTTGTCCCCAGAATGCTTCTGGGCAGCAGATTAAGAGCAGTATGTAATGTTTTGATTATCACTGTATTACCTACTTTCAGGAACTATGGGTTTTGCAGGTAGATTCATATTGGTTAAAATTCATTTGGCATCTCCCTCTTACCTTTAAAAAAATCTTTCAAAAAACAAACCTGAAGCATTAAGTTATGTTTCTTATGCTGTAAATCCTGGCATTTTAAAATACAGGCTGGATAGACTTGTACGTTATTCTGGAAGGAGTGCTTCTACACATCTCTTTAATGTTTTTTTTTTTTTTCCAGAAAAATACACATTAGCTGAGTATCTCTTTTCATAGTGCTACTGCTAAAAAAACAGAGTTTTCATACAAGCAGTGGTGAATGAGGGAAGCAGCATGTCTCTACAGTGTGTCTTGATCTCAGGTCTCAGCATTTAACTGGGATAATAGTACTTAGTCTCAGTTACTTCTCAGTATATCACAGTCTTCTGAAGTCTTGGTATCACTTGCAAACTACAGTATTCAGACTACTTGGAAGTACTTTCTATATGTATAAACTTTCCCTGGAACCCTCATGAATATGTAATAAGTAACAACATCTAAACTGCAAGGCTGGGACCCAGGGTGTGCATGTTCTGTGGCAGAGAAATCGCCCCATGCACTGGCATGCTTAATAAACACACATGCTTTATAACCTGCTGGTTATACAGCTGTTCTTCCATGTGTTATTTGGGCTCTGTGTCAGCAGCACAAACAAAATTAACCTTTATGCATAAAGTCTCTGTTTTTTCGTTGCATGTCCCCAGGTGGAGCTCCATGGACTCGTTTATCATTGATGTAGAGGGCAACAACCCTTCCCCTTCTCCCCTACCTGTCCTTCCTGAAAAGTCTAAAACCATCTGTCCCTATGCTCCAATCATGAGATCCATCCCACCATGTCTCAGTGATGCCAATGACATTATAAGCCTGTAGACTTCAGCATATTTGCAATTTTTCCTTTTTGTTCCCCATGTTCCTTGCATTAGTGTAGAGGCATTTCAGTTGTGCCTCCATTGGAGCTGACTTACTGACTTTTTTTCCCTTATCCCATTCTATGGACACTCTTTTCTCATTCTGTACTTCAACCTCAGGCTCAGATCCCACCTGTTCGTGCTCAGACATCTCTGTAGTTCTCAACCTATGTCTACCCTTCGTGTCTTCACTACCACATGAATTTCACAAGGAAGACTTTCTATGTAGCATGGGCCAGTGCTGGTAGCATGGAGACTTGGAAGTTGCTCACAAAATCATAGAATCATAGAATGGTTTAGGTTGGAAGGGACCTCAAAGCTCAGCTAGATCCAACCCCGCTGTGTCATAGGCAGGGACACCTCCCACTAGAACAGGTCACCCAAGGCCTCATCCAACCTGGCCTTGAACACCTCCAGAGAGGGAGCAGCCACAGCCTCCCTGGGCAACCTGTGCCAGTGTCTAACCACCCTCACTGTGAACTTCCTCCTAACATCCAGTTTCAGTCTCCCCTCTTCCAGTTTAAACCCATTACTCCTTGTCCTGTCCTAAGAAGACCTTGTCAACAGTCCCTCCCCAGCCTTCCTGTAGGCCCCCTTCTGATGCTGAAAGGCTACTATAAGGTCTTCTTGAAGTCTTCTCTTCTCCAGGCTGAAAAGCCCCAGCTCTCTCAGCTTGTCCTCATAGCAGAGGTGCTCTAGCCCTCAGATCATCCCTGTGGCCCTCCTCTGGACTCACTCCAAAGTTCCACATCCTTCTTGTGTTGGGGGCTCCAGAACTGCACACAGTACTCCACCTGGAGTCTGATGAGAGCAGAGTAAAGGAGGAGAATCCCCTCCCTTGCCCTACTGGCCACGCTGCTCTTGCTGCAGCCCAGGACATGGTTGCTGTCTGGGCCACATGCACACACTATTGCCTTAACAAACTCATTCATGCTGAACTAACCTGTTACAACGTTTTTAGCTTTCCAGTGACACACACTTCCTTAACTGCTTGTCCAGCTATATAAATAAACCATGAGGAGAAGCCTATAAACACCAGTGAGTACTCATGTAGATGTTTTGAGGTTTGTATGTGAAAATAATATATGTTGGGGTTTTTTTTCTCCAAGTCCTCACTCAGGCAGAATTGAACCCGAGGAATGGGAATAAACTGATTAAGCGATTTTCCTTTAAAATTTTGAAAAAAATAAACTTTTAAATAAATATATATATTCTCGTTAGTGCTCTTTCTGAAATAGAGGAATGTATATTTCTGCTGTTCCAGGTTTCACATGCTGTCTTGCACTCTCATAGAGATGGTTTTCATTAATACTGCAACTAACCTGATGCCATTTTTTTGTCAGTAAGCATTGGTCACTCTGTTCTTTTCAGCTGTAAGTTCTAAATTGCTTGAGAAATACTATATTTCATGCTTCTGCATTGCTGGCGTGCAACATACTTAAAGATTCAAAAGAGAGAGGAAGGCTAAAAAGGTAACAGGTAGGTAATATTGCAGAGAAGCTATGTCTCAAGTTAAAATAGCTAAAACTAACAAGCAATAAGATTGTCCTTTTTCTTCAGAGCACAGGTGGAGAGGCCATGAGCGAAAACAAATTTCTGAATACAGACTCCAGCACAGGATCAGTGGACACAACTGTTAAGCCGTTGCCGTTTAAAGATCGAAATTTTATTGTATGTATGCTAGTTTTAAAATTTGAAATTCTAAACTCTTCCCATAAAACATACCTGTGTTAGTAATAGAAGTATTAAGAAAATCAGTTTGATGGCCAAATAAAAGGTTGACAGTTTTAAAGAAATTCACTTCAACTCAAAGCCCACTATTTTATACAATGAAAATAGTGTTAGTCCAGAGGCAGAACTATTATATTAAATTCTGGAACAGATTCAGAGAGAGAACCTACCAGATCAAGGTAAGTGCAGAATTTTTATGGTGTGGTAATCTCACAAACTACCACAACTAGAGGGGAACAAATAATACCACTGTGGAAGCAGGAATCCCATCTCCCAGTGTGCAGCCAAGACAAGCTGCAAAACAATTGCACTGCAAATCAGGCTGACTGTCATTAGCTACTGACATTTTGCTCCTGTCTTGGTTCCTGAAACTTAACAGCCCTGTGGCGTCCTTCCACTAATTTAGAAGAATGCTAGATTTAGAAGAAAACATTTCATGCTCCCCAGAAACCTGGCTTGCTGGCATTCAGAAACCATGTATGCTCTGACAGCTGATGAAATACAGGCTGCTAAAGCACTCCCAAGTTTATGTTGGGAAAAGTGAAGGAAGACTAGCTAGTAATGCTGTCACTGCTGAGTTTTGGGGTTGGTTGGTTGAGGTTTATTTGGTGTTTGTTTTATTGTTGTTGGTAGGGTTTGGCTTTGTTTTGTTTTGTTTGTTTTTTAATCTTGCTATGCCAGGGCCAGCTCATTGATACTCTGTACAAATGCTTTCTAGACAAGCAGACTTCTCAGGCTGCTGGTATTAAGGCAGTACTTAGAAAAGAAAGATTTTATCCTATATTTCATTCTATAGAATTTCTATTTGTAAGATACAGTATGCCACATCATAAAACCTGAGTAATCAGGCATCACACAGCTCACTAAGCACAGGTTTGGCAGGGAGTGTGAAATTAATCTCTGACTTGCAAGTTGCTCTGTGCCTGATTGCAGATAACTTCTGTCACAAGAGGGGCATTCAAATGAATGTGTCCTTTGCTCACTAATCCTCCAGTGAGTGCCAGCTCCTTTAAAAAATCACACTTATTTGAAAAGCTCAGTTTTCACCCAGAATCATTCCATGTAGCTTCCACATAGGATTTAAATAGCCACAAGGCCCGTGCTGATCCTTAAGTTTCTAGAGGGATATGGTTTTGAAACAGGCAATACTAACGTCTGTATGCCTGAATTAATAATGAATGTACAGAGCCTCTGGCAACTGCTCCAGAAATAATGGGCAGTTATAATGAAATCTGCATCCTGTGACAATTGGGACCTGACAATTGTATAGAGCAATTAATTTCTCTACCTGTCTTAGCTACACTGTCCCTTGAACTTCATTAGTGCAGAGGTGGTTTGGTTCAATTTTGCTTGGCAGTTGTTGCCTTTTGGTTGTAGTTATATGAGGTAACAGCCTCATTTCTAAGATGTGTAAGTTCATATAAACCCAATAGTTGCTTTTGAGAAAGCAGATTACTGAAAAAAAGATATTTGGGGGCAAATTCTTGTAATGAATTTGAATTGGTAATGTGGTAGAACATCTATTTTTATCTTGTATTGAGTTTGACAACGCTCTCTAGATTTGTTGCCCCTAGCTTTAGGAGGTGTTACTCTTTAAACCAAATATTTGCATATACTTTGTGTATTGGATGTCTGTTGCCAAAGCTTGTCAGCTCTTGAATATATCTAAAAATAAAAGCTTTGTCAGTGAATCCTTTCCTTCTATCATTTTCAGCAATTTCTCAGGCTAATTTATAAACCAGCCACAGCTTGAAGAACTTTGATAGGTTTTGATGCAACTGATGTGGTAGGTAGTAATTATTTAACAGAAATAACAACTGCACAATTGCACAAATGTTTTCTTTTCTGAAGTAAAGCTGTAAATTTTTGTTCTTTGATCATTTAGAAGCAGTACAACTTCTGTCACTGAAGGGACATAAATGAATTACTCTCTTGCAATCACATTTGATAACTGAAACTACCGTTACAGTAGCTGTGGCAAGCCTACTATTAGTGTACTTTTCCAGATGCAAAACTGTCTTGGTAGCCAACAACATTTATTGCTCTTTTTCTACAGTCATAGATAATTTGTAAAAGAACTAGACCTGCAGCTATAATGTGCCATAAAAAGGACAGAGAAAATTTAGCTCTATAATCACAATTTTATGCAGAACCTATTACTATTAAGTTTTAATACTAAAGGAAGTACATACAGAATCCTATAGTATCAGGCTGGCATAACCACATTGATTTTCCATGTAAAAAGCAGATTTTAATTTCCTTCAGTTAATCATAAACATGATTGACTGACACAGTCCAATTTTCGTGCTCTGAAATAGTATTGTTGTTTTTTTTTCTCTAAGTGCCATATTTTTAATTCTAGCATTCCGGCATCGGCGGAGCAGCAGCTGGCAAGAAGAACAGGACTTGGAAGAACCTAAAACAAATTCTTGCTTCTGAAAGAGCATTGCCATGGCAACTAAATGATCCTAGCTGTAAGTTGCTTAGATATTTAACCTGTATTTAGAAATAATAAACTCCAAACAAATATCATTTCGTTACAACAAAACTAAATAATTTAATCGTCATGGTGTATCCTGCTTGAACAGGATCCAATAATACATTTAAAGGCAAATCTAGTCACACTCACCAGTCCTAAGTGGAACACTGAGGAAAGCAAGCAATTTGTAATACTGTGTGAAGGTTGAAATACATTCCAGGATAGAGTTTAGTAAAGGACATACATTTATCCAAAGCTTATTTTAATCAGGTTTTTGTCAGCCTTTCACTGCTGAGCTCACTCATCTTTATAATGTCCAAATGTCTTCTTATGGGCGTCTGCTGCTTAATTATCTGGTTTTGAAATATTTTTTAATAGATTGTGCTAAACCACATACCTGCAGTAGCTTAGATTTAAACCTAAGCTTCCCACCTAGCACCTTATCCTAGTTTCTTGGGAGATTTAAAATCTTACATCCCCTGTTTTGTTCAGCACAGCTGAAACTACATTATTAGCAGTGCTGATTAGTAGTCCTAGCTGGTGTGTGTCTACAGCAGAGTTACAGCAACTCTAGATATACTTCAAATCTACTTATAAAGTAAGATGCTGTTGAACATAGCTGGATGCAGAATGGAATCCTCTGATTTTACTTAAGCAAGTGAAGGCATTTCAGAATTGAGCATATGCATATATGCTTATGTTGCTTGTCCAAAAATAGTTTCTTAAAGTGATTTAGACACAACTGTTACAGAAGAATGCAGACTGCTGTGTGTTCCTGTCTGTTCTGACAATCTGCTGCTGATGCTATTTCTTTGCAACCATAAATTTACAAGCTTTTTTTCTTAAAGAAGGTGGGAAAAGAAATTAAGTTGTCTATTTAAAACCAGCTGCCTGTGGAATTGACGTCTTCTGTATTCTGAGGTGATGAACTAGGATTATGATAAACATGGAACAATTGTATTGATCATGGCATCTGAACAAAGTGCAAAGGAGATTAGGAAGGAGGAAAGAAGTGAGTCAGGTGTAAGATAATTTTGCAAACATCCAAAATTGAGGCTTTAACTACCTAAACATACCAACTGTATCTTAAAAACGGTGAATGAGAATTGCTATCTAAAGGACACCAAAGAACAGCAGTTTCCATAATTTAATTTAAACATTCAGACAATTTTATAGGTCATTGACTGGTCTTAAAATGTACATGCTTAAAGATTTTAACATTCAAGGGATTGCTTTGCTTTTGATTATAGTGTTTGAGAGCTGCAATCTTGAGTAATGTTTCCTAGTTGTAACATACTGCATTCTTATGATAATGGCTATTCTTTGCAAGTAACTGATTACAAGGGAAGTCAATAAGATTTTGAATAAATCAACATATTTCAAATAGCTGTCACATTCTTTATTTTTGGGGGAGAGAAGTTCCACTCACTGAGCTTGTATTAGAGAGATGAGCAGAGTTAGGCAGTTGTTTGCAGTGCTAAAAGGCTAAATGTTTTCAGAGATAGTTCTCTTTACCGTAGCATTGATAGTTAATACAGAAAGTAAAGGCAGCATTTAAAAAATATTACATATTTACATTTGTGGGTGACATTTTAAAATATATAACACGCTGAATTTATCCCTTTTTTTTCTTTTCTGTCTCCAGATTTTAATATTGATGCTCCTCCTTCCTTTAAGCCTGCCAAAAAATATTCAGACATTTCAGGACTTCCAGTAAGTACTAGGTTTTTTCCCCAGTAAGTATTTAGTTTTCAAAACTTGAATCTCACTTTTCACAATGAAATGAAGCTGGTGCCTGTTTTTGTAAAAGATCTGCTTATTGTGGTTCCTGTTCAGCCTTGAGCTTAATAGTTGTCCAGCGATTTAGTGCCAAAACCCCAATACCACATCACAAAATTCATAGGTCATTAATAGAAGCAAGGACAGATTAAATACCTTGTCCTGCCAGGTGACTCCTATCATACTCCCTTCCCAGTTGTAGAGTCTGCATTGGTCTCCATCACTTCTGATTCTTTAGGTTGTTAACAATGAAAGCTGATGTCGTAGTATCCATGACTGCTAACTTTGCCAAACTTTAACCACACAGACTAAAACTTTCCATCCTGAGCCTTTGCCTTTCAGAAGATGGCTCAGCAATTTCCAAGAATGGGATTAGGCAAAGTCATTGTGATTGTCACAGGTTAAAACCTCCCTAGCTTGTTATCATTGCTCTCAAACTTTACCTCAAACAAATCAGCCTAAGTCAGACACTTGTCTGGGACTGGGGAGTTTGACAAATGTGTCACAGATGGGCAGTTTTCTATGTCATTTTGCATTTATTTCAAGTGAAAAATAAGAGGGATGTTGTATTTTAGTAAGGTTAAGTAGTAGCTACACTAACTACAATATTAAAAACTTTGTAACATCAAAAAGCCTTAGTCAGAATTTCTTGGTCTCTTCCCCCAGTTTGATCTCTTTCTCACCCACAGGGAGCTAGTCCATCTCATTGGTTTTATACACCCATGGGTCACTAGTCCATCTTATAGGTTTTATACATCACAGGGCGCTTAGTCTATCTCATAGGTTTTATATCACCTCATACAAATGCCTGTAAATATCTACATTTGGTATGTTGATGTAGGTTAACACAAGACCTTTCATTCCGTAAACTGAATCAGGAGTATCGTAGAATCATAGAATCAGTCAGGGTTGGAAGGCACCACAAAGATCATCTAGGTCCAACCTCCCTGCCATGCCCAGGGACACCCTACCCTAGAGCAGGCTGCCCACAGCCTCTGCCAGCCTGGCCCCAAACACCTCCAGGGATCTGGCCCCAAACACCACCTCCCTGGGCAACCTGTTCCAGGCTCTCACCACTCTGATGCTGAAGAACTTCTTCCTCAAGTCCAGTCTGAATCTCCCCGCCTCCAGCGTTGCTCCATTCCCCCTAGTCCTGTCATTCCCTGATAGCCTCAAAAGTCCCTCCCCAGCTTCTCTGTAGGTCCCCTTCAGATCCTGGAAGGCCACAAGGAGGTCCCCTGGGAGTCTCCTCTTCTCCAGCCTGCACAGCCCCAGCTCCTTCAGTCTGTCCTCTTACAGAGGTGCTGCAGCCCTCTGAGCTTCCTTGTGGCCCTTCTCTGGACATACTCCAGCTTGTCCACATCCCTCCTGTAATAGAGGCTTCAAAACTGGATGTAGTACTCCAGGCAGGCTCTCAGCAGAGCAGAGTAAAGAGGGAGAATCACCTCCCTGGCCCTGCTGGTCACACTGCTCCTGATGAAGCCCAGGGAGTCCTGATGCAGCCCAGAGTAAGTCCCAATTGGGAAATAAATAGGTACTTAATGAAGGACTGCCTTATAGTGAATAGCTATAGCACCAACTATAACTGCACATCCTAATACTTGAGTTCTTAACTTGGTAGGATATTCTTTCTTTTTTCTTTTTTTTTTTTTTCGTAAGTAACACATTTAAATAATGCACCTAGGAGGTGGTATGTTTCCATTCTGTGCTTTTGAGTATGGTTTGGACATAGAGTGAGCTGGTTTGGTTGAGGCTGGTAGCCTTTTGTGTTCAAGAGGGAATGGGAAAACATCTTCCTCACAGACAAAATGGCAGACAGCAAACAAAAGAGACTACTTACAACTCTAGGGAAAATCATTCATTCCAGCCAGGGATTCTTACAGTATTGTACTTGGAAGAGTATTGCTTTGATATAATAGCAGCTTGTTTTCATCTAAGGACCTGGAGTCAGTTGAATAAAAACCTTGCATAACTACCCTTACTCTATGTAAAGATGCAGTGTATTGAGGAAGAGGGGATAGGTGTAAATGTGAAATAAAGCAGTTTGTAAAATAGCAAAAATTCCGTACTGGGTCAGTAAATGGTTCATGTTTCCTGTCTTCTCCCCTTAGAGTTGCATTCACACCAGGTGTTGCTGGAGTTGCTGCAGCATCTCTGACCTTTGATGGGCTTATGTGGGTCAGAAGGCATAAAGGCATAAGTCCCATCTTAAAAAAAAATGCTTTCCAGCACTGACCTTTGATTCATTTCAAAACTATTCAGTTACTGCATCTGTAGTGAGATGATAATGCAGGTGATAGATGTGAGTGTAGATCAGGTCCTTACCAACTAAGAATCAGTTTAGCCATAGGAAACAGAAGTCTTCCTTTCCACCAATAGTCTATTTATTCTAGCTCTGTCCTAGCTCTACACTCTCCTTTAGATACAAACCCATTCAGTGCAGCTTTTGTTTCCTATTTTTCAATCTGCCCACTTTATTTTTTCCTTGATTTTCTATCCTCTCATTGCATTGTGAGTCAACTTCCCTTTTTTTGCCTTGCCTTCAAGGTTACTCTGGTCTTTGAATAAACATACTATCTTTTAAAAAACCTTTCTTAAGATAACTGAGACAGAGTGCTTTTTAAATTGCTAAGTAGAAATGTTTCATAAGAAGTGCTAGCATCAAGGTCATTTTCTAGTAGGAAGATACGTGGGGTGATGGAATATTTTAGAAATCTGGTATAAGAAAAATGTCCCTGTATTTTCTGAGTAAAGTTCTAAGTATTTTTGTAAGAATACATTTTCTGTGGGAATGCTGGATTCCCCATGGAAAAAAAAAACAACAAATTCCTTAAGTATGAAAACAGAAGAGTGTATTAAAACAATCACATCAGTGTACTTGCAGCTATATTAAACACCATGCTGATCCTCTTGTCTTTATATGTGTAACACAAATGGAATGAAATTTACCAATGGTCTAAGCAGAGCAGCCAAGTTATATTTGTAAGGCAGCCTAGAATTCAAAGGCTATTGTCACTGCAAAATGAAACTTGTGTTTCCAAAATTGCATGATGAACATTTAGACATTTTAATGTGCACAATAAAGTAATCTGTTATAAGGCAGATTAACACCCTCCAAACCTCCAACTGTTTGTATTTCTCTTACTTTTCTGAAAATGAATCAACCTTCTTACTACAGAAACATACTGAGATAACTAATTTATTGTATTTTGAAAAGCATAGAATCCTAGAATCAGTCAGGGTTGGAAGGGACCACAAGGATCAGCCAGTCCCAACCCCCCTGCCATGCCCAGGGACACCCTACCCTAGATCTCCCCACTCCAGCTTTGCTCCATTCCCCCTAGTCCTGAGAGGCTAAAAAGTCCCTCCCCAGCTTTTTTTTGTAGCCCCCTTCAGATCCTAGAAGGCCACAAGAAGGTCACCTGGGAGCCTCCTCTTCTCCAGCCTGCACAGCCCCAACTCTTCCAGTCTAGTCTGTGCTCACAGCAGAGATGCTGCAGCCCTCTGAGCATCCTCATGGCCTGTGGTGGTTTAGCAGTTACCTGCCTCCCCACCCCCCACCTTTGATATAACTCAGGCAAGGCCTCAGACGGCTGGAAGTTGGTAAGTGAAGCTTTATATTTACAGCAATGCTCAATATACAAGCAGATATTTAGAATGTATAACAAATATTCACAGATATATACAGTGAAAAGGTGATACAGAAACACCACAGCCCTGCCAGAGATTAAAATCCCTGAGAGGGGTTTTCTAACCACCCCTACCACCTTTCTCCCCTTCCCCAATCTTATCTCACCACCTGTTGATGCAGCAGATAGGCAGAGGTAGATCAGCCAGGGGGATTAGCAGCAGGAAAGAAGTTAGTGGAATTATTAAGAATCAGCTACAAAAGGCAGGGAAACATACAGGCAAGGAGAGCAGCCACAGCCCAGAGTGGTCTGAAACCATCTGACTTATATTTGGGTTACAACTCTTAAAACATTTTTTTTTCTTTCTCAGTAAAGCTGTGAGTGAAGTGATTCATGTATTTTCATTTCTCAGCCAAGTCTATTTTTCTCACTCAAATTCTCCAATTAGTTCAAACCAGCACGTGACCCTTCTCTGGACAACCTCCAGCGTGTCCACATCCCTCTTGTAATAGGGGCTCCAGAACTGGACGCAGTACAGGAGCATGTGTTTGTGCTCTGACTTAATTTCTATACATGATAGGTTTTGATTTGAAAAATCACCTTACTTTCCTAATCTGTTTTAATTTTTGATTATTATTTTGTTTTTTAAGATTGAAGTCATGGCATAAATGTGTTGTTATCATACATCACAGCCCAATATGAACATCAAAACAGTGAAGAACTGCCATAATATTTTTATCCCAGATGGGTGCACAATACAAACTGCAGATGTTGTTTGACTAGTTTATGACACAACTATGCACGTTGGAAAATCAGTCTACTTGGCTAGGTTTTTCTTATGTGGAATTAGATTTAAATTTTGAAAGAAAAATAAATGTATACCTGCTGTAACCATGAAGTTACTACTATGGATAAATTTACCCCTCATGTCATAGAATCATAGAAAGGTTTAAGTTGGAAGGGACCTCAAAGCTCAGCTAGATCCAACCCCCCTGTGCCATAGGCAGGGACACCTCCCACTAGAACAGGTTGCTCAAGGCCTCATCCAACCTGGCCTTGAACACCTCCAGAGAGGGAGCAGCCACAACCTCCCTGGGCAACCTGTGCCAGTGTCTCACCACCCTCACCCCAAACAACTTCCTCCTAAAATCCCATTTAAATCTCTCCTCTTCCAGTTTAAACCCATTCCTCCTCATCCTGTCAGAAAAAGACCTTGTGAGTAGTCCCACCCCAGCCCTCCTGTAGGCCCCCTTCAGATACTGGAAGGCAACTATTAAGGTCTCCTGGAAGCCTTCTCTTCTCCAGGCTCCACAGCCCCAACTCTCTCAGCCTGTGCTCAGAGCAGAGCTGCTGCAGCCCTCTCAGCTGTATCTTGGTGGCCTCCTCTGCACTGGCTCCAACACTTGCATGTGCTGCTTGTGCTGGGGGCTGCAGAGCTGCAGACAGTGCTGCAGGTGGGGTGTGAGGAGAGCAGAGCCAAGGGGCACAATCCCCTCCCTTGCCCTGCTGCCCACAGCTGCTCTTGCTGCAGCCCAGCACACAGTTGCTGTCTGGGCTGCACTCACACTGCAGCCTCATCTTCAGCTTTGCACCACCCCACACCCCCAGGTCCTGTTCCTCAGGGCTGCTCTCAGCCATTCC
>VWZI01001703.1:0-25417 GCA_013396835.1 Psilopogon haemacephalus | reverse complement strand
AAGCCATTGCTGGTTGGCATCAGACACCTCTGCTTTGTTTGCCATTTGCCTTAGCAGTGCCTTCAGGAGGATCTGCTCCATGATCTTGCCAGGCACAGAGGTGACACTGACTGCTCTGTAGTTCCTGGGGTCGTCCTTTTTTCCCTTCCAGAAGGTAGGTGTTATGCTTGACCTTTGCCAGCCAGCAGGAACTTCAACCCTCTGCCATCACCTTTCAAATACAATGGGCAGTGGTTTGGCAACTTCATCTGCCAGTTCCCTCAGGACCCGTGGGTGGATCTCATCAGGCCCCATGGACTTGTGCATGTTCACGTTCCTTAGGTGCTCACAAATACGATCTTGTGTCTAAGTGTGTCCAGGAGCTCTCCATTCATCCATGCAGGCCTCCTGGCGTTCCTACCTGCCTTCCTCTTTTTTTGGCATGTGTTGCTCCTGGGCCTGGAGGAGGTGGTTCTTGAACACTGACCAGCTTCCCTGAGCCCCTCTTCCTTCCAGAGTTTTTTTTTCACATAGCACCGTGCCATGGAGATTCCTGAAGAGATTGAAGTCTGCTCTTCTGATGTCCAGAGCAGTGAGTTTGCTGTGCACCCTCCTTGATGCCTTGAGGATCTTAAACTCTACCATTTTATGGTTGTTGCATCCAAGGCTACCCTTCAGCTTGACTTCACTAACTCCACTAACTCTCCTATTTTTTTTGTAAATTAATTGGTGTTTTGACTGTTAGCTGAGTATATTTAGTTAATTTTCTGCTATGTCTTTTCAGTCTAGACAATCAATTGGATTGTTACCATGGTCAGCAGACCCTTTACAATATAGAAATGGTAGAGGGTTCTGCACTTCAACTGTATGTGTGGAGGGAATGATCCATCTTTTCTTGGCCTTTTGTTTTTTACTAGTAACATCTTAAGGGATTTCAGCTGTCTCTGCCTTGCAGTCTGCCACCATCTTCTGAAATGAGACTTTCACACCTCTGGCAGGCACTTGGTAATCCAATGATGAACAGGTGAAGGTTTTTGTATCAATAGTTTTGTATCAATAGTGTGTGTGTGTGTGTGTGTGTGTGTGGAGAGTGGCGGGGAACTGGCACTGCTCCCATGCACCCAGGGTACAAATGTAGCAGAGGATACAAATGTAGTCCAGTATTCAGGATGCTGTCCTGAAAGCAGACACCTACAGCAAAGCAGGACACAGTTCAAATTTTTTACCAGTTCAGTCACAGTAACCATTAGCTGAGACTTCTTTGCCTTAACAACCCCTCTAAAGTCAATTAAAAGGTAAGTTGCATGCAGGAAGAGAAAATAAGTCCAAAGCTATCAGAACACCCCTTAATTCAACGTCTGTAGGTAATTTATTGGCAGCAACCTGACATGTTGGAGACCTGCCTAGTAGAAAGAGACTGCACAAGGAACAGATTTGCTAGGGTCAGTATAGAGAGTTGAGGAAATTTCTTTTGCACTGTGTTTTGTATGAAACTGGTTTAGCCCTCTGCTAAGTTTAGTACATTTCTAAAGTGATTTTTAGAGGGATCTATTAACATCTCAAAATTTCTGACAGAAGGAAAAGTAAAAAAAAGAATAAACTTTTGGTCACATGCTAGAACAGCAGTTCTGCAACTGGGAAGAAAATCTCACTGTTTTGTGGTCTTGTAATTAGAGACTTTTTTAGGATACCGTTTCAAGATTTTATTTGAATAGTATCTCTGCCATTGTTTCTTTTTCAGGCAAATTACACAGATCCCCAGAGCAAGCTTCGGTTCAGTACTATGGAAGAATTTGCCTATATTAGGATGCTCCCTTCAGATGTGGTCACGGGATACCTTGCTCTAAGGAAGGCGACAAGTATTGTTTCCTGAAAGCACCAAATGTTGCATATGGCTGTGAACAGTGCTGCTTTTGAGAATCGTGATGGAAACTGCCGGTCTGAGGGTCCTCAAAACTATGTATGGATTTTTTACATCGCAAAGGACTTGATACATGGATTTGAAGGACACCTGGACTTCATGTTGATCAGTGCTGATATTTGTTAGTTTGACAGTTTGTAAGCAATTTGATTTGGTGAAAAGAATGGCTTAGACCTTAAGGATATGTATCTACACTGTAATGTCTTGAGTTATATTCATTTTTTGTAGAAGCAGGATTTCATCTGCACCCTGTGTATTTTATGTGCTGCTCTGGCTCGGAATAAACACTCATTTCATAGAATCATAGAATCAGTCAGGGTTGGAAGGGACCACAGGGATCATCTAGTTCCAACCCCCCTGCTATGGGCAGAAACACCCTACCCTAGATCAGACTGCCCACAGCCTCTGCCAGCCTGGCCTTAAGCACCTCCAAGTATGGGGCTCCAACCACCTCCCTGGGCAACCCATTCCAGGCTCTCACCACTCTCATGCTCAACAATTTCCTCCTCACATCCAATCTGAATCTCCCCACCTCCAGCTTTGCTCCATTCCCCCCACTCCTGGCACTCCCTCATAGCCTAACGAGTCCCTCCCCAGCTTTTTTTTTTAGGCCCCCTTCAGATCCTGAAAGGCCACCAGAAGGTCCCCTGGGAGCCTCCTCTTCTCCAGGCTCCACAGCCCCAACTCTTTCAGGCTGTGCTCACAGCAGAGCTGCTGCAGCCCTCTCAGCATCCTCAGGGCCCTTCTCTGCACACCTCCAGCATCTCCACATCCCTCTTGTCCCAGGGGCTCCAGCACTGGATGCACTACTCCAGGTGGGCTCTCAGCAGAGCACAGCAGAGGGGCAGAATCCCCTCCCTGGCCCTGCTGCCCACACTGCTCCTGCTGCAGCCCAGCCTCTGCTTGCCTTTCTGCCCTGCAAGTGCACACTGCTGCCTCATCTTCAGCTTCTCCTCCACCAGCACCCCCAAGTCTCTCTCCTCAGGGCTGCTCTCCAGCCAGTCCCTGCCCAGCCTGGATTGGTGCTTGGCATTGCCTCCACTGAGCTGCAGGGCCTTGCACTTGGCCTTGTTGAACCTCCTGAGGTTGGCTTGTGCCGACCTCTGCAACCTGTCCAGGTCCCTCTGGATGCCATCCCTGCACTCCAGCATGTTTGGTTTTTTTTTACCGTGTGCTTTGGGTGAATGTTGTTTCTCTTGAAGACCTGGACAAAATGTAAGAGTCGGTAGGATGTGAAAGTGAAAATATGTAAATATTCTCTAATAAATAGGGAGCTTGCCTACAGCACTGTGGCATTGTTTCTGGCAATGCTCCCCCGTCACAAACTTGTGAGTGAGTTTGTATGATTCAGCATGTTGCAATGGTCTCAGCTGGTCGAAGAGGGGGAAGCCAGCAAGTGGTGCTGGCAAGCAGTGCCAGGAAGTGGTGCCTCATGTGAGGAAGGGTTTTCTTTCTTCTTTTCTCTTCCTCTAATGGATCTGGTAATTATCAAACAGCAGCACCCTACTGAGGGGAAGCTGCTGGCAACACAATTAAAAAAAGGGGGTTTCTTACTTCTTTTTTTCTAAAATTATGAGATTAGGGCTTTCTAAGAAACAAAAACCATACATGCAGGTTTTAAAGCAACTATTGAAGCCTGCTCAATGTTTGATAAACAGATGATTAACTGCATCTTGAGATGTAAGTTTTGATTTAGTGCTATAGTGGAAGGAGAGACAGGAGTTTAACATGAAATCTAAAAAGCTGGGGCTTGCAGTTCCTATCTCTGTCTTGTTTACATGGTGGCTGATTTACATGGCTTTCCAAAGATTTGTAAAATAGTAGAACCTGTTGGTACCCCGTCCCAACAGGAGAAAGCAGTAACCCTCAGTGCTCCCCCAGGAGAAATAGGCTGAGATGGAAAGGGTAAAAATGAGGAACTAGAATTTGAACTCACAGATTACCTGTCCCACCTCCCAGAGATTCAGTGAAAAGGGTCTAGATTAGAAACATGATTTAGGGAGGCACTAAATAAAGAAGACCCTGTGGCATTTCTGGTAGTTTTGAGACTTGCCACAGTAGAAGCAGCTCCCTCCCTGCTACCTTTGTTGGCACTCCCTCCACCCACACACCACCCTCCCTTCCTCTCCACCGTCCCGTCTTTCTGCTCCACCCAAAGCTATTTCTTCCACTGCTATGCCCGACGCTGTTCCAGCTCTGTTCTCCAAGCCACCAAAGACCCTGGGAGCATTGCCGCAGCCTGACTTGCCCCACAGTTTAAATGCCACACTGACCATCTGGCTACATAGCTTGTAATACATAATTATTTTTACTGCAATAGGGAATGCAGATAACCCCCCAATTCTGAATAACCCCAAATAAGAATGGGGGGAAGAAAACCCACAAGCAAACCACAAAATCCCAAAACAAATAAATGAAAAAACAGTACAGGCAATAGTCAAACATGTTTACACTACATTGAAAGTTCTGCTTTTAAAACAAGGAAGGGAGGATTAGGAAGGGATAATTCTCTGGATACACTGTGCAATCAATTAGCAATGGCTTTATATACTCTTTTAAACAGAAATTGTCTCTCCTTGACAGTGGAATGCCATTCTGGCACTGCAGATGACTTTATGGCTAAACTGTGGGTTATGTATAAGGATCTGAAAGGAGACCAAGCAGGACCAGTAGTTCTGCTGGTGTGGGAGTGGGGATATGCTTGTGTTTTGTTGCTCACACGTTCTTGGTGCATACGAGCAAGAAAAGCCAAGCCATATCGCAAGTTGGGAGGATCAGCCCTTCTCCAGGCTAAAGAGCCCCAACTCTCTCAGCCTGTCCTCAGAGCAGAGGTGCTGCAGCCCTCTGAGCACCTTTGTGGCCCTCCTCTGGACTCACTCCAACAGTTCCATGTCCTTCTTGTGTTGGGTGCTCCAAAACTGCACACAGTACTCCAGATGGAGTCTGACAAGAGGAGAGTAAAGGGGCAGAATCCCCTCCCTTGCCTTGCTGCCCACAGCTGCTCTTGCTGCAGCCCAGCACACAGTTGCTGTCTGGGCTGCACTCACACTGCAGCCTCATCTTCAGCTTTGCACCACCCCACACCCCCAGGTCCTGTTCCTCAGGGCTGCTCTCAGCCATTCCCTACCCAGCCTGCAGCTGTGCTTGGGATTGCACCCACCCAGGTGCAGGACCTTACACTTGGCCCTGTTGAATTTCATGAGGTTGGCCTGGGCACAGCTCTACAGCCTGTGCAGGTCCCTCTGGATGGATCCCTGCCCTCTGGCAAGTTGACTGTGCTATGCAGCTTGGTGTCATCTGCAGACTTCTCTCTTATTCTCTTTATACTGTTATTTAAACTATAGGAAATACAATTTCATTTTTCCGACTTTCAAAAAAATCCGTGTAGTTGTGAGTTTACTCTACTAGGGGAGGGATCCACTCTAACCTGGTACAATTGCCTTTTTTTCCCGTCTGTGTAATGTTTTTCATGATTGCACAAAAGCCTGATTAAATTAATTTATGCAGCAAGATTAAATATATTAATATAAAAAAATAATAAAATGCATTCATTTTTAAATAAACCCCAATGATGCAGGAATCAGCATGCAGGCTATGGAACTCAGTGACTGCAGCTATCACTTGGGGAAGTCTGGAACAGCTACAAAAGACATGATGGCATGGGTAGAAGCCATGCCAATGCTTCTTGATTACCTTTCTTGAATACCTTTCTTGATTACCTGGCTCTTATTTCAACTCACTTGGTGGTAACTAGAAGTTTGTTACTCTTGCTTTTGCCAAGAGCAACTGGTCACATACTGGGCACATGTCATTAACTCACCAACTGCTGTCTCAGTTAGTTGGTGGGATCTTGATGTACTAGTGAACACCCACCCACATGCAACAGTGCTCCTGCAATCTGGCATCAACCCAGACAATTAGTTGTTTATTTGTGTGAAACCTTCAGGCCACAGCTGCTTACCAAGAGAGTGGAGGACAGGTTGTACTGTATGCGCCTCTCCCGTCCTGTGTCTACAGCTGCATCCTTCACCAGATGGTTAAGCAAACAATGTAGATAAATATGTGCAGTCAGCCTCATGGTGGAAGTTTGCCTTACAGCTCAGGACCAAGGTGAGGGAATAGGAAGTGGAACTGCAGAAAGAACTGTCCTGACAGTATAAGGCTGTATGGAGGAGAAATTATTTATAAAATAATTGGTGGATGATTCTAATCCTCTGAAGTAACACTATAGTGGCATTATAATTTGAATACAGAACATAAATAGGGGGGAACTCACTACTTCAAATTGTGCCATTCTGGGGGGTGTATCATAGCTGCTGATGTGGAGTCAATGACTGCTGTCAGTCTTGTGTGCACAAGTGACAGCAGCTAACCGGCAGAAGTCTTGTTCTCACATTAAATGGGCTTTTGTTGATGAAAATTAAGGCAAAGGACAATAAACCAAATATTTTTGGCTTCTAACAACCAAGAATTAGTTTGTTTGTCCTGCTCCATGTCTTGTACTAGGCTGTAAAAAGTCAGAGCCAAGCCAACAACACTTCTCCAGTGTTATGTGAGCCCTTCTCACAAGTTTTGCAAATTGGGAATTATCACAGACATTTCAGTGAGGTACGAGATGTTTCACATCAGTGCCCTGGTTTGTTCCTGTGCTTTCTGAACCCTTGGGAAATGCCACATCAAACCACTGAAAACTGTCCCCAGCAAACAGTTTATTTCAGCAGCTAGCACCACATTCATATAATTTACCAAATAGTGAATTGCAAGCCAGATTTTCTGTGGACCTTGAGATATATTTTTGAACAATCACACTGGGACACACAGTGCAGAAGCCATTCCTGCTGTACATTTCCTGCACACAATGCCAGTGGTACATGCAGACCTTTCTGGAGCCTCTTTGTTCAGTGACTCTCCCCAGAAGGTCTACATGGATGATTTTTTAAACAAGCAGCAGAATCCTGCCCTTCCACACATATTCTGCTCACTGCACTTGACAGCCTCTCAATAATCCCTCCAAATCTGCAAATCATAGGATTGCACCCACCTCAAAGCAGTTACGCATCTCTGGTAAATCAGAACACTTTCTAGCGAATGGAAGGGGTTCTTCAAATACCTTAGGTGAAAGGGAAGACACAGCCCATATCTAAGGTCTAGGGAAAGCATTCTTACTCTAGGTGGTTTGATAAGGAGAGTGTGGACTGCAACTGCATCCCTGTACTCTCTGTGCTTCAAACTAAGGCAAAAACTTGCAGTACTAGCCTCTTTGCAGAGGAATCTGGAGGAGTGAGGCACCTGCTGGTGCAGGACAGAACGGGGCCAGGAGACTGTCATGGAGCAGTTCAGTCCTGCCGAGGCTGACATGTCTCTGGGCATGCTCAAAGACAGCACTTCAGATGCTGGTAACCATTCAGGATCCAGTCAGCAGCTGTGTGATGATACAGAGAACTTCAGGTGTGGGCACGGACTGTCTAAACTCAGTCCAGATCCCTTTCATGGATCTATTCCTCCTTGAAGACTTGGGAATGAGTCTTACCAAGTCATTGGATTTTGACACAACACCTCTATCATCTGAGCAGTTCATATTGCACATGCTTCTTGTCACCAGAAGGCACCTCATATTCCTACCAGTACTGGATCTGAAGTGGTGAAAGCATGAGCATTAGAGTACAAAAAAATGTAATGAAGGACAGACAGGGGCCCTCTTCTCATTCTCCAAGAACTTCTCTGTCTTTCTGGCTGTCTTTATTGCCATCCTGACCTATTTAGCACAACCCTTTACCTCCAGCTTTCCAAACTTTTTAAAGATACTGGGCAAGGTTAAAAACTCCTGTCTATGTCATACATTTCTAAGCAGTTCACAGAAGACATGACCAGAATCCAGCTGTAACAGGTGTCCCCAAAGACTTTCTTTGCACTTCTGTAATGCAATAGGCAGCAAAGTTTTGGTAGGTGCGGGGGCTGCAGTGGTACCCTCTGTGGAAAGAGGCTTGGGGGCTATAGAGTGCATAAGAGTTACAGATGCAAATTCCTGACCCCATAAAATAAGTTTTTGAAATAATAGATTGTTTTTCAGATCATACAATTTATTTTGTCCTGAATAGCACATAGAAGTTTGATCAAGTAGTAATTATGTTTGAGCCACTAATAACCTACAAGGCATAATCAATAACAGCGCCTCCCCTAGGAGATGTGATTTCCTCTGCCCTCCTGCTTACCCTCCTGCTCCAGAAACCTCCATAACCAATCACAAGCCCTCCAATCACCACAGCCCCATGATAGTCATTTTAAAAATGAGGACTGAAAGATAAATGACCAAGTTAATCAAAGAAAGGAGTTTATATAAAATCAGGAGAATTCACCTGCAGCTCTTCAGAAACTGCTTACTGAAAACAGAAAAGAAGCAGTAAAACAAGAAAAATCAAGTGGAAAAGGAAGAAGAAAAGCTGAACCCACAAGAGGAAAGCTGATAGCCCATGTTGGCTATCAGCTTTCTGTGAAGGACCAAAACACCAGGATAGGCCAAAGCCAGAAACATCCTCTACACCAGTCTTTCTGTCAAAAGGGCCATTGAATCAAATCTTAAAATGGAGAATTCACCAGAAAATTTAAAAATTACTTGCCATGGAGCCAGCCAGCTATCCTATATAGGCAAAGATCTTCCATCAGCAAATGTATTTCTTTCTCAAACTGTATGGCTACCCAAGGCTTACAGCTGCTATGTGAGAAAACTAAAATCACTTCGGTAACTGAAAAAGACACACACACACACACACACACACACACGCACAGACACACAGACACACACACAAGACTTTCCAGATCTCACTCAAGCAGGTGCGTAGGTGCTTCTCCTGTTGTTAATAATGCCACTTTACTGCCAAGTTGTCTAGATTGGGGCTATTTGTCATGTGGTAACTTTATCTAAAAACTCTTGAGTGTAAATATATGTACAAACCCTTAACATAAATATTTGGACCGAAAAGAGTTTGCCAGGAACTCAGAGTGCCTGAGCACTTCAGGCTGATCCTGGGATAATGTCTTCCATTTTGTTCAGCTAACACAAATTCTCATCTAGATAAGCTCACATCCACGGCCACACACTGGGCTCCTTGGACTCAGGCTCCTGCACTACCACAGGGACTGGTAGGGTTTATTGTGAGGCTTCTTTATTTATAGAGAACACTCCCCAGTGTGTGTTTTGAATGATCCTCTGTCCTGAAAACAGCACAACTGGAAAAAGCTATTACACCTCACACATGGGAGTGCATCTTACAAATAATTTATTGTAGTTAAGCAAAAGCTAAGGAGTAAAGTTTGGCTTTGCTAAATATAAAACCTGAAATTGCTAATGAGCCACTAAAGAGCCATTCAGCAGATTTTCTGTTACAGGAAACCTTTGCCAGGATGCCCAAGGTATTTATGCCCATCTCAGATATCTGGGGAATGGGTCTTAGACTTTTGAAGTTTTGTGGAGTTTTGAGAAATCCACACATCTGCATTTTAATTTTTACAAAATCCTGAAGATCAGGATGTTGGACCTAACCTTTCAGAAAGTCTAAAAGGCATATGAATACTGCAAAAGAAAAAAAAAAAAGCACAACCACCAGCACTTTTAGTGTTGTTGTGTTGTTTTGTTTTTTAATATGTACAAATAATGATGGAGTTTGTGTGTAAAATCTTTGTCTTTAAATGCCAGGGCAAGAACATGAAAATTTGTGCTTTCTGCATAACCAAATTAATGGGATTTAACCAAATTGGATAACTCAAGCATCACACCCAATGTGTTCATTGCATCTCTGTGTGTTGGCAACACAAGAAGGGTTAAGAGTAGCTCTGAGTCATGACTCAAAATCTTGAAACACGTTCCTCCTGCCTTTTATCTGGTCCCACTACACACAGAATCATAGAATCAGTCAGGGTTGGAAGGCACCACAAGGATCATCCAATTCCAACCCATTTGCCATGGGCAGGGACACCCTACCCTAGAGCAGGCTGCCCACAGCCTCTGCCAGCCTGGCCCCAAACACCTCCCTGCAGGGGCAACCCATTCCAGCCTCTCACCACTCTCATGCTCAACAACTTCCTCCTCAAGTCCAGTCTGAATCTCCCCACCTCCAGCTTTGTTCCATTCCCTCTAGTCCTGTCACTCCCTGATAGCCTAAAAGTCCCTCCCCAGCTCTTTTTGTAGGCCCCCTTCAGATACTGGAGGGCCACAATAACATCACCTAACCATCTAACATCACCTCTACACTTCATGTGGAGGGGACTTTTTTTTTTAAGCATGGATATAGGTTTCAAACGAGAGGTGACATGTGCACACCAGAGCTTTTTTTGATGCTTTTTTGAAAGTTTTGCTTTTTCTCTCTCATTACTGCTTCTTCAATATTCACAAGTCAGGAAAGAATGCAGGTCAAGCTCTTCATAATACTTGAGATTGTGAGTGCTGTGTTGAAATAGCTCCAACACTGCCACTGCTCCAACTAAAAAGGCAGTAACACAATGACTTCTCTTATCTCTCTAATTTACATACTAATCTACACTATCTTAACTGCTTTACATATTTATGGTATTTACTTTGGCTTCCCACATCCTCTATTAATCAAGTCTTACTTTTACATGATACCAAACTTTTGTAGAAGCTGATAGGACACACTCCCCTTTGGAAAATGTAATAAAGCATGGGTTCACACCCAAGCCAGTATCTACAGCAATTAGAGTCACTGCTTGTTAAAGTGTGAAAGTAGGTGGTTCGTGCTCTGCACTGAACTAGTGCTGTGGCAGCAATACTGCATTGCTCCATAAACAAAAGAAAAACACATTAAAGCCATATGTGACACATCACGAACTAGAATGCTATTTCCAGGTATTTGGAACAAAGAACATAGTGTATTTTACCCATGTAAATTTTTTTATTTTTTTTTTCTCTGAGACAGGGCAAGCTGACATTGTTTTCTTACCACAAACCTCTGGAAACACCATGATTTAAGGATATTTTTCTGAACACGTGTCACTGCCAGTGCAGCCAAAGCAACAACCACCTTTGGATTGATGCAGGTGCCCCTTGTTCCCTGTGAGTGCAAGCTTAAGACCCATGCAAGACAAGTTTCAGTCCTGCTACCTCATGGTGACTCATTTATGCCATCATATAAACAATGTATTAACATAATCCATATGATGTACAGCCCTGTCTTTAACATACTTCATGTCCTGTTTTTCCCTCGGGCCAGGTAGCCCACTATCTCTCCTCCCCTGTGGGAATGAAGGATATACTCTGTACACAGCTCATTAATTTTTGTCTTCTCACAATGCTTCTTCTTGCATTCCCACAAACACACTAGAAAAGCAATCAGCCAGCCACTGAGCTTTGGAGGAAAGAGGAAGCATTTTCAATCACATACCTTGGAAACAAGTTCCTCTGCAGGGAGCCAGGCTGGATGAGTATGGAGTAGGCAGAGGTATCACAAAATCTTCTCCCTTCCACTCAGAGCAAATGTAGCTCATTAAAGCTCATTTTGCACATGCTATACTGGTGTTCTTGGATGAAAAGACACACTTTTTAGCATGTCTTATAATTAGAATCTTAGAATCATAGAATCAGTCAGGGTTGGAAGGGACCACAGGGATCATCTAGTTCCAACCCCCCTGCTATGGGCAGAAACACCCTACCCTAGATCAGACTGCCCACAGCCTCTGCCAGCCTGGCCTTAAGCACCTCCAAGTATGGGGCTCCAACCACCTCCCTGGGCAACCCATTCCAGGCTCTCACCACTCTCATGCTCAGCGACTTCCTCCTCACCTCCAGACTCAATCTCCCCACCTCCAGCTTTGCTCCATTCCCCCCCACTCCTGGCACTCCCTGATAGCCTAAAAAGTCCCTCCCCCGGCTTTTTTTGTAGGCCCCTTCAGATTCTGGAAGGCCACAAGAAGGTCACCTGGGAGCCTCCTCTTCTCCTAACTGAAAAGCCCCAACTCCAGCCCTCTGCTCATCCTCGTAGCCCTTCTCTGGACACCACCTCTATACCCATTTAAAGAAATAGAGACACATCATCTCTCTTCCCTCCCTTTCCATATATGAGGAACGCAAACACCAGCTCCTGTTTCAGATGGCTTCTCTGCTGCTGATTTTCCAGGCCCAGGCCCAGCAAAATGCTGCATGATGGAGGTTGGCTAAACTGCAGCAATGGAAAATGCACCACAGAAGCAACGTGTGTACACTGCTAAGAGGGAGAAATATGGGAGAAAACCCAAAGATATATGACTGTCATCCAATCTGCAATGTATTTCAATATAGTCTTAGCAGGGGATGGGAATTTGGGAAGAGCTGAGAAAAATTTTCTTTACTTTTGTAATAGTCTCACAAGGTTGTCAGCCAAACTCACCCCAAGCCAAGCAGCTGGGGAGCCTAGAGACTGAACTTCCCAGAACATGCAGATGCTTGGCTGGATATTTGCTAGAAGACAGACAGGTTTCCAGGGAAAACTGCTCCCCCTGTTACCCCAATTTCCACGTCTCCTGCCGTCAAGTACAGGAATAAGCCATCTGCTGTCATTAGCTCACAGGAGCAATGCCTGCACCAAAGTGGGTCATGATGAGTGCTCTCCATAGCACTCTCCACTTTCCATTCCAAGCTGTGATGCACTGTAATATTTCCATCTGTGGCAAATCGCCCCCAGTCAATACACCATCCCACCAGGAAACAAAATGTTTGACTTGGACTTCGTGTGCTAAATTAAGCCCATCTCTGGTGGAGGAGTGGTCTGGAAACCTGACCCTCCCAGTGAGCAGGGAGACCTGGCCCCTCCTGGGAGGAGGACCCCCCAAGGTCCAAGTTTATTCCACTCCCACTTCCTGTCCACAGCTCTATTTAAAAGGCACTGAAGTTCCTGCTCACTCTCTGGCTCCTGCCTTTACCTCTGCGCCATCTCCTTGCTGCTGCTTCTGTTACCACAGCGCTGGCCTAATCAGGTGGACAACCCCGCAACCTTGTGTTGAGGGCCTGCACCCAAGAAGAATCCATCTCAATCCAGATAATCCACTGCCACCCAAGCTGGTTTTGTATATACATCTGTGTCCGTTCCCTTCCCTTATATCTCTGTGTGGTAGTCTGAGGGGTCCCAGGTCCCCCTTAAACAAAACCATAGGGACAGAGGCCCCTCCCAGGGGGATGGACCTGCTCTTCCCAAGATACTGTAATATTGTTATTGTTATTCTATTCCCTTTCTGGTATTACAGCTTAAAAGGCAGTGCTTGACTGCACTTCTCCCCCTGCTTGCCCTCGCTCCTCCGAGCAGCACATGCTCCTGGCTGGTGGTTGGTGGAGTGGCTGGCAGGACACTGAGGCCTTGTAGGCCCAGCTGGGGAGGGTTGGCTTTGGCCGTACAGGCTGACATGGGGGTGGAAGGGGTGGAGGATTCTAGAAGCCCAGTTTGGGCCTCGTGGATTTTACACTAATTCTACCTGATTGCCGTATAGAATTCCAATTCTACCTGATTGCCACACACACACACACACACACACATATATATATATATATATATGCCCTTATAAATATAAGAGTCAATTCTGATCTGCAGAACTGGGCGTGCTCGTAGCCCAAACTGGAACACTGTGCATGCAGATGTGCTTGTGAGGATGAGGAATATCTCCAAAACTGTGATTTTAAACTCCTCTCCCTCAGATGCTTCTTCCATATCTTCTTGACTCTTACTGTAATGCTAATTTTAATGTGCTTGCTGCTGTCTTTTACCCAGTGGTATTCTGTTGAGGTGGGAGAAAAAGTCAACATTTCACATGTATCTGAGGCGAAAAGGGAAACCAAGAATAAAGCTCTCTTTCAATGACAGGAGCTCCAGTAAGGGAAGACAATTATTCTACTGGCTGATTTGGCCAGCATGTCAGACATCACACTTAACACTGATAACACCATTTGATTAGGATGCAGAAGAGAGATCCTCTAGCTGAATGCTGTGGGAGAAGGCATATGTCAGCAAGGGAAACAAAAGGTGCAGTTCTTCCTAGCAGAGTGCAGGGAAGATGCTGCAGCTTCAGCAGCTGCTTTCCTCCTTTTTCTGTCTGAGAACTCCTTGGCCAACATGACTAGGATCTTCTGTCCCACTCTCTATCTTTCTTGTCACTGGTCTGACAGTGAAAAGGCTTCCCACACAACCCCCAAGACAAATTCTGATGGAACTGCCATTGTCTCATGATGCCTTCATTCCGAATTGCTCAGCTATGATGCTGGTTTCCACAGCTAGGAGCTGCTTAAATATTTTACTGCCTCAGTACAACCTATTTCTTGGTAGGCATAGTGAATTTGGGACTCAGAGCATGATTTAAATTCAATTCACTGCCAAATACAGTAACTCAAGTATTCAGTAAGAGTAATTTGTTGTACTTGATACTTCTGACCACATTTTTTGCAGTCCTTATAACCACAGTGAAGCAATTTTTGCTTGTGGGTTGAAGAATGGTACCAATATCCACAAGGATTTTTGTTCAGGATTCAAATAGTGTGACTGGTCACCCACATCAAACTATGGTTTGTATTCCCTCATCAGATTTCTACAGAGGCCAGAACCACCTGGAAGAAAACCTAAAAGGATAGAAAGAGAATATAGGCAAAGATGCAGATTCAGAAAATTCAGCAATCTTCTCTCCTCTTGCGAGAGAGTGTAACTTTACAAAACTATATGTGCAGCTCAGATTTCAAAACACTCACATTCTTTCTCCACTTGCAGATATCCCTGTCTAGATGGTTCTTTACTCAGCACATCTATTCCAAGTCCTTCCTTGTTCATGCATGCTTTGTGTTTTTATTGCAAAAGGTGCAGACAAGTTTGACTTTTTTCCTGCTTTCAGATGCCAAACAAGGTTCACAGAGATGCTTGCTTTCACATGGCACATACCTCATACTGTTTCACTTATTTGCTGGTTCTATGAATGAGTCATGTCTGCTTTATATTGCACTGTGGCTAAGTACAGCACTCTAAGGTGTGCAAAAGAGGCACGAGCTGGTCCAGGTGCCTATAGATCTGGATTTCTGGGAAACTTCAGGTTTCAGTGAGCTAGAAGTCTTCCTCTATCATCTGGGGTTTTTTCCCACCACAAAGAACCACAATGAGATGGAAGCAACTGAGGTGCTACCCTGTGATGTTGTATCCAGAAGGAAGTCTCCAAACTGGTGAGAAAGCCGAACAGGGGCCCTAAGCCAGGCTTACTTTTCTCTCCTGAAGTTTCTGTCTCCAGTGTTTTGCTACTGAAGAGCATATATTTAGTGCTTGAGAGAGAGAACACGTATTGTGCTCTTTTTTTTCAGGCAGAGGGCTTCTCTTTCTCATCCACCAGCACAACTCCTTATGCTGCTTTTGTACACTGTGGTTCTCAGGCTGACAAATTTCAAAACACATTTTAAGATTTATCCACTAGACAGCAAGATTAATGCCCAAATTCAAGCTATAGCAATACTGTTGAACTAAAGTGTCAGCATGTCCCCAAAAACCTTATCAAAACAAACTACTTACTGTCTGTGCTTTGAGGCAACTTTGTATTTTATGTTGTACTACAAGCTTTTTATCTTCCCATGCTACCGAGAATATTTAAACTCTCAGCTTCCATTAGTGTGTCATGTCTAAATCCACTGGTCATATTAAAAATAAAATTTAAAATTTAAAAGAAAAAGAAAATATTTTGAATGTTAAGGACTGTATTCTGTATTTATGACTGGTGATTGTGGTGATTCTTAGCTTGGATGAAATATAACTGCTTGACTTTCACACAGACATGACACAGGTTTAAAAACATCTGGAAAGCTCTACAGCATGTACAGAAACACCACGTACTGGTGTGTGGGGTGAAGCTTTCTTTAACCTCATGGAGAACATAAGAAATGGCTTATTTCAATATAATCCCTAGAAAGACAGTGCTGTTGCTATTAGTCTTTAAATGGTAGTTGGTTCTGAGTGCTGACTATAGTGATACTGATCTAGCTCAGTGAGTACATACAATGTTTACAACTGGTTCATTTATTTAAGCTTACATAATCATACTTAAACAATGTACATTGGGCTCTTATTTTAGCCGCTTTTATTTTGTTTAATACTGAAAATATACTTACATATTTTCTTCAAAACATACATGTGACCGCAGAAACTCATCAATAAAAATATGTTCAACCCCTTGTAAATGAGAAACTATGCAATGCCAAGAGTCAAGTACAGGAAAATATATACTCCCTTCCCCCTGCCCCCGAACCTCGACGTACATAACCAGCTGTTTAAGAGCACTTCATCTGTTGAAAAGAGATTGAATCCTGGCTGCCTCTGCTACTCACACAGATAATCACAGAATTTCTTAGATCGGAAAAGACCTTCAAGATCATGGGGTCCAATCATTAGCTTCACACTGACAAGTCCTTGACTAAACCAAATCCCTCAGCAAAACATCTAAGCACTGTGAATGGATATAGTTGGAAAGGACCACCAGGATCATCCAGTCCAACCTTCATCCCAGCATCCTTCATCACCAGACCATAGCCTCAAGCACCACATCCACTCTTTTTAAAAGCACCTCCAGGCATGGTGACTCCAATACCTCCCTGGGCAGCCCCTTCCAGTGTCTAACCAACCGCTCAGTAAAGAACTTCCTCCCAACATCCAATCTAAACCTCCCCTGATGCAACTTGAGGCCATTTCCTCTTGTGCTGTCATTAGTAACTGGGGAGAAGAGACCAGCACCAGCCTCACCACAACCTCCTTTTAGGTAGTTGTAGAGGGCAATAAGGTCCCCTCTCAGCCTCCTCTTCTCCAGACTAACTAACCCCAGCTCCCTCAGCTTCTCCTCATAGGTCCATGTTTTCCAGACCTCTCACCAGCCTCATCACACTTCTCTGCACCCACTCCACCACCTCAATGTACCTCCTAAACTGTGGTGCAGGATTCAGACAGTTCTGCAGGATTCAGATGACTTAAGTACTGTGTTGTGCAAGTGCAAACCAGAGGTATGAGAACCCTACATAGGTTTCAAACCCTCCCTCTATGATGCTCTAAATGGTTTCTCAGATAAATCATGTGGTCATCCTGCAATATTGTACCACCGTTTGGTGAGACAGGATGAGCTGATCTCCAGAGCTCCAGCTGCACAGCAGCGGTAAGGCATTGTTAACAAGGAGGGGTGCAGAGACAGGAAAGGGGGCAGGACGTACTGCTAGCAAGAGCAACACAGCTGGGGAGCATGGCCAGATGGGATCATAAACTGGTTAAAGAGTGCAAAGAGTGATGATCAGTGTTGTTAAGGCCAGCTGAAAACCTGTAACTAGTGGAGTCCACCAGGGATCAGTGCTGGATCCGACCCTGTTCAACAGGACCTTCATCAATGACATTGATGAAGGGACAGTGTGCCTGCTCAGCAAGTTTGCTGATGACACCGAACTGGGAAGCTTGGCTGATACAGCTGCAGGCTTTGTGGCAATCCAGTGAGATTTGGACAGACTGGAATGCTGGGCACAGAGGAACCCAATGAGGCTCAACAAGGTTATGTTTAGAATCCTGTGTCTGGGAAGGAATAATAAATTGCATGAGTACAGGCTGGGAGGGGATCTGCTGGAAAGCAGCCCTGTGGAGAAGGACCTGAGAGTCCTGGTGGACAATGAGCTATTCATGGGACAGCAATGTGCTCTTGTGTCCAAGAAGGCCAATGGGATCCTGGGGTGCATTAAGAGGAGTTTGGCCAGCAGATCAAGGGAGGTTCTCCTCCCCCTCTACTCTGCCCTAGTGAGACTCACCTGTAATATTGTGGTCAGTTTTGGGCTCAGTTCAGGAGGGACAGGGATCTACTTGAAAGAATCCAACAAAGGGCTACAAAGATGATTAAGATGATTAAGGTGCTGGAGCACATGCCCTGTGGGGCGTGATTGAAGGACCTGGGGCTTTTTAGTCTGGTGAGGAGAAAACTTAGAGGGGATCTAATAAATGTTTATAAATATATGAGAGCTGAGTGTCAAGAAGGAAGGGACAGGCTCTTCTTGGTGTCACCCTGTGATACAACAAGGGGATATAAACTACAGCACAGAAAGTTCCACCTTAACATGAGGAAAAAAATTCTTTACTGTAAAGGTCACAGAGCACTGGAACAGGCTCCCCAGAGAGGTTATGGAGTCTCCTTTTCTGGAGATTTTCAAGACCTGTCTGTATGCATTTCTGTGTGACCTGTGCTAGATTATGGACCATCTGGTACTGACAACTGATGATTTATTAACACTTATATTGTACTTTGAATGGATTGGACTGCAGAAATCCAGCACAGAAACACTGCCCTGAAAACCTTCTTCCTGTGGCAAAACGAGATACCTTCTGTGCCATGCTCCTGCAAGTCTTTTTGGAATCACTTTCAGCTCTGCCTGCTCTGCTGGTCCCATGCCTTTTGCATTTTTGTGCAATGCTTCTTGCCCCATTTCTCTGGGGGTTTCGTAGTGAGAGACCATGTGGTGGTTTGGCAGTTCCTTGCCCCCTTCCCCCCCACTTTGAAACAAGCCAGGCTAGAACTCAATTGGCTGGAAGTTAAGGAAATGAAACTTTACATTTACAGCTTAGCACAATATACAAGCAGATATTTACAATATATAATAGATATTTACAGATATATAGAGTGAGACGGTGATACAGAAACACCACAGCCCTCCCAGAGAGCAGGGTCCCCAAGAGGGGTTTCCAACCACCCTAACACCTTCCATCACTTTCCAGTCTTATCTCACTATCTGTCTTGCATGCCAGATAAGAGAAAGTAGATCAGCTTGGGGGGATTAGCAGCAAGAAAGTAGTTAGTGAAGTTATTCAGAGCCAGCTAAGAAGGCAGGGAGACAGATGCAGGCAGGAGAGGGTAAGAATCTCTGTCTGATCAATGGGAACAGAACAAATCTGAAATCCTTAACATTTCAGGGAAAAAATGCGAACTTTTTTTTGTCTGAACATCCATTTCTAATACTCTATATGTTGTTTTCCAAAGACATTTTCTCTGGCCAGCCTGATCTAGGGTAGGGTGTCCCTGGGCATGGCAGGGGGGTTGGAACTAGATGATCCTTGTGGTCCCTTCCAACCCTGACTGATTCTGTGGTTCTATGATCTATGCAGTAGCAGTGATGGTGCAAAGTTATCTGAGTTATCTTTGTTTTGATTCTAGCTTTATACCATTTCAGTAAACAAATGAGTGAAGGAGCCACTGGAATGTTTTCTTTTCTCAGCCTATAGTCTAATTTCTCATTCAAGTCCTCCAATTAGTTCAAAGCAGCACAGACCACTATCTAGTTTAGAACAAGATTCCTCATTTCAGACTTATTTAAGCAAATGTCATTATGGATTTCTATGCCAAATGTATTGCTGGAACACAAGTAGGTTCTTCTAAGAGCCACTGATCTTGGGAATCCTGGCTGTTGTGGGATATTTAATCAACTTCTGCATCTCTCCTTTCTACACCAGCAACTCCCTATCTCCCTTCTCTGTTCATCTCAGCCTTCACAGTACCTACTGCCACTTCTTTTCACTGGCTTGCAACGTTGCCTCTGGCTGCCTCCCAAATACCCTGTGTCTCCCTCTAAGGAGAGCTGAGCTCTCTTCTGCATTTTTAATTGGCTGAGACAATGCATGTGGACATGAGCAGCATAACATATGAGGAAAAACTGGGAAAGAAAGACAGATAGAAAGGTTAGAAAGCCTAAAGAGACAATCTGCTGCACCCCCATGGCAAAACAAATTGCCTCACTTCAGGCAGCATGTGGTGAGATTTGGATTTTAAAAGGAGCTGCTCTTTTGAGAAAGGCAGAGAGATCTCTCTCAGGGTATCTGGAAACTCCCTCTGGTAAACCTCAATTTCCACAAAACTAGATGGTACTCTAATATCTAGTGACCTCTGCCCTCTCCAGTGAGATTGAAACCAGCTGCTTTAAAATACATGAGAGAAATTGTGGAGAAAACTTGCACTGTACTTATGTAAAATAAGTCTACCAACCCTAGCCACTGGTTCCTTCACCTGGCACTGAACATTGGGAAGCAACATGATTCAGGATCATTACCCTGGGCTGCCCAAGCACACGCTGGGTCTTGAAATCACAACTGTGCCTCACACAACAGGCATTCAGAGCTGCTAAAACAGAGAGAGAAAACTTCATACCTGGGCTGGAGAAAAGAGAGGCACTTGGGCATCTCCACCCTCACTTCTGGGATTCCTGCTGCCTTGGACTCCACATCTCTCCTTGGCTTGTCCTACTCTTAAATGTCACAGTAGCTCCAGTTGCCCCCCTCCCGCTTCTATTCTTAAATGTCACAGTAGCCCCAGTGGTCCTCCTCCCACTTCTACTCTTAAATGTCACAGTAGCCCCAGTGGTCCTCCTCCCACTTCTACTCTTAAATGTCACAGTAGCCCACCCTGCTTCTATGTTCCCCACGTGTGTGATCCCACTCTGATCCTTCTTGGCAATTGCACTCATCTACACACTGACCTGAGCCCCTTGGTCTCCCCCATCTACCTCTTGGGAATACAGACCGCTGCATTCCCTCCTGTGTGCACAGACACAGAGTTTCACATTTTCTTCCTCTATCCTTCTGTCTGTGAAGTTAGACAATTCTAATGTTTTTTTATGTCAATTGCATTTGAAGAATAGCCTTTTTGGAAAACAGCAGCTTTCCCAGAGACCTGGTTTCTTTGGAAGTGCTCCCGTGGCCAACTACAAGCTGAAATAATTACAATAATAGGAAGGAAAAAAAATCCACTTAAGTATATGAAAGTTTTTGTTTGTTTGTTTGTTTGCAGCAACAGGTGTAAAAGTTGTGTGATTCATTTTGGTTGGTTGGGGTTTGGGTTAGTTAGGTTTTTTTGGGCGTTTTCAGGCCAGCTTTCCCCTCTATCTTCCCAGTCCTCCACTTCTGCCAGAAGGCATAAAGTGGAGTCTCACTGCAGTCTGCTTCAGCACAGGGAGAGGCTGTGATCCTGTTTACTGAAAGCACTCTCAGTGCATAGAATCATAGAATGGTTTAGATTGGAAGGGACCTCAAAGATCATCCAGTCCCAGCCCCACTGTGCCATAGGCAGGGACACCTCCCACTAGATCAGGATGCTCAAGGACTCATCCAACCTGGCCTTGAGCACCTCCAGGGAGGGAGCAGCCACAACCTTCCCGGGCAACCTGTGCCAGTGTCTCATCACCCTCACTGTAAAGAACTTCCTCCTAACACCTAGTTAAAAATCTCCCCTCTGCCAGCTTGAACCCATTCCCCCTCGTCCTGTCATTACAAGACCTTGTGAACAGTCCCTCCCCAGCCTTTCTGTAGGCCCCCTTCAGATACTGGAAGGTTACTATGAGGTCTCCTCGAAGCCTTCTCTTCTCCAGGCTGAAAAGCCCCAGCCTGTCCTAATAGCAGAGGTGCATATAAGCGAGGAGCTCCATCAAGAGGATGCCTGCTGGCATTCTTCTGTTATTAAAGAGTACACAGGAAATTATGGACTTTTCTAAACTGGAAAAAATTGCAAGCAAGCTTCGGCTAAACGCAAGAAGGCAAAATACAGAGAAAGAAGCATAAGGCTCAGGGCAGAAGGGGAAAAGCTGACAACTTTTGATCCTTGGGTTGTTACAGGTTATGGTGGTGCCGTGTAATATTATGGAAATGAAATCACAGTTTTAAACGCAAAGAAGTTAGTTGCTCCAGCAAATAAACTCAAGATTCATTCTTTTTGATGTATTGGTGTGTGAAGTGGTGAGACCTCAAAAAGGTAGTGGCACGGAGAAGAGGGTTTGTGAGGGCCAGCTCACACACAGAGTGTTACAACTCCTTGTTCTCTCGCCTGGAGCCAAGCCGTTTAGAGTAAAAGGCTGCTAAAACCTGCCATCTCCCTAATCTTCTAAAGCTTTTGAACGTTCCCTCCCACCTACAGAGAGTGAGGGCGCAAGGACAGTTTACGGGCAGTGGAACAAACTGAGTCAACAGCTACCTTACAGCCAGTGTGAATGGGTGAAAGATTAACAATCACATAGATGCAACCCTGCGGTTTTGTTCTCTGCTAGTCACAAGCTCAAACATTTTCTTCTTTAGTGTTTCTTCTCTGCTTGTTCCATCTTCTTCTGTTATGTTCCAGTTCCACAGGCATCTTTTGAAAAAAAGGAAAAAAAAGTAATTTAAAACATGCTGTAAAAGAAGGCATACATTACACACTATGTCATTCCAGTGCAGGGTTTTTCTCACAGCATGCATATGATGTTTGTTAACTACCAAAATATCATTAAAATTACCACCATCTGATATGCTGAGTTGGCAGGAGGAAAGGAAAAACAAATTAAAATCTAGCTTCCATCAGTGACTGGCATACTTGAGAGCTTGACAAGGACAGCCACTGCTGAATCATCTTCTGCCAGCACAGAGGTTTTCCCAGTAGTGGTACAGACATGGCTGTGATGTGTGGGTTAGCACGCCTGGTGCTGCCAGTGAAGAGAAGGGAATGCAATTTTGCTTATGGGCTCACCCTTGTACTAATGATCCTGTGGCTTGCAAAGGATGGTGGAAGATAAAGCTGAGGAGCATGGTAGGACTAGGTGCTTTGTCAGTCTTGGCTTTCTGACTGGGAAACAGGGCTTCATGAATATTTTCCAGGATACTGCCACTCAAAAGGATGCTGGGAAGAAAGCTGCTGGAGTCTTCCACCAAATCTTTGAAACCAGACAACAGGGAAAGGAAAGAAGAAAGGAGTCCAAAGTAGCCTCAATGTGAACCCAAAGGAATGCTTGCAAGTTGGAAGGGAAAGAGTCCCTAGCAAACAGTAGCTGTTAGAAAATAGTCCCTAAAAGGCTGCAGGTGCTCATCTCCTCCAGATTTAAAGCCACAGCTTGCCATAAGGCTGGTGGAGATTATACAGAGCTTTAGGGCCAGATGGGGCATATCAGCTATCCTTAGCCTAGCCTATCAGATTGAGCACAAAACCCAGAAGACACAACAGAATCACACAGAATGGTAGGTGATGCAGGTTTGGCCAGATGAGGTTGCACAGGAACCTGACGTGCGAAATGAACTCCAAAACTCAGAGAGAGTTCTGCAGTAGGTATGTTTTATTACAGCGCTGGGTGCATGTGGGATCACTCCATCAATCCTGCACACCACGAACAAAGTTACACCCATTTTTATACCGGTTCTTAAGGTCTTCTGTCTTCCCCCCCTGGTGATTTTTCAATTAAAATGTCTTATCAGTGAATCCGGTGTCAATCTTCACCTTTTGCTGTCATCTCGGTGTCAGTCTTCACCTTTTGCTGTCATCTCGGGAAGGGATTTGTAGGCTCCTTAATTTGTGTATTGGCAGAATGCTCTGCCTATTGTCTGTTATCTTCTCTTTGGATTGTTTTGGTCAGAACACATTCCAGTGGCGCACTACAAATACCCTTTCATTAACATAGGTATTTTCCCATTCTTCATCCCAGTTCCAGCCCCTCTCAAGCCGGCATATCACAGTCTCTCGTCTCTCGCCATCTCCCTGCCTTGAGCCACCCGCAGGCCTGTGCTCGTATCACAAGTCTGGCTCCTACTGACATTCTCAGAAATGTGTAACTCTAATTTTCTTGTATCAAACCTGTCCAGGAGGGTTTTGAATATCTCCGGGACAGGAGACTCCACAGCCTCTTGGGGCAGCCTCTTCCAGTGCTCTGTTATCCTCAAAGGAAAGGAGTCTATGCTCATGTTCAGATGGAACTTCCTTTTTTCCAGCTTGTCCTTGTTGCCCCTCAGCCTGTCACCGAATACTACTGAAAAGAGCCAACATTTATAAGCACTGATAAAATCCCCTCTCAATCTTTTCCAGGCTCAGGTTTCTCAACCTCTTCTTGTAAGAGAGATGATCTAGTCCCCTAATCATCTTTGTCGCCCTTCACTGAAGTCTCTTTGTCTCATGGAAACTGTAGCCCAGAACTTGACAAAATACTCTGGATGCAGCCACACTAGGACAGAGCAGAGGGGGAGAAGAACTTCCCTGGACCTGTTGGACACATTCTTAATGCACCCAAAGATACCATTGGCTTTTTAGTTCTGAGAACACATTGTTGGCTCATGGTTAACTTCATATCCACCAGAATTCCCAGGCCCTTCTCAGAGCTGCTTTTCAGCAGGCCAATCTCTAACCTGTACTAATGCACGTGGTTCTTCCTCCACAGATGAATTCCTCTACATTTGCCCTTCTTGCACTTCATTAGGTGTCTCTTTGCCCAACTTTCCAGTCTGTCCAGGTCTCACTGAGTGACAGTACAACTTTCTGCTGAGTCAGCCATCACTCCCTGTTTTCTATCATCTGCAAAACTTGCTGAGGGTATACTCTGTCCATTCTTCCAGGTCACTGATGAAGATAGAATAGAATAGAATAGAATAGAATAGAATAGAATAGAATATTAATAGGAGTAGAAGAATCCAGGTTGGAAGAGACGTACAAGATCATCCAGTCCAACCTAGCACCCAGCCCTAGCCAATGGCACATGTTTTAGCACGTGAGAGACCCATTCTACAACACCTTTTTTTAGTGATGCACTCTGACTTCAGTAAATTGCCAAGAATTGCACTAAAAGTGCCAGCAATTTCACAGTTTTTTTTTCTTTCTTTTTTTTTTGTTTTCCCTTTCCCACTGGAAGAACACAAAAATCCTAGAAGCTGGTGTTTTTTAAAAAAAATAAGTCTAACCATTTAATAAAATTTAATTTTGCATTTCTCTATTTTCTAAGTAGATGGCTTTAAATAAAAGATTTTAAGCAGACCTTGATATAGAATAGAATAGAATAGAATAGAATAGAATAGAATAGAATAGAATAGAATAGAATAGAATAGCATAGAATCAGCCAGGTTGGAGTAGACCTCCAAGATCATCCAGTCGAACCTAGCACCCAGCCCTAGCCAATGACACTAAGTGCTCCATCCAGTCCTTTCTTCAACGCCTCCAGGGATGGGGACTCCACCACCTCCCTGGGCAGCCCATTCCAATGCCAATCACTCTCTCTGCCAATAACTTCCTCCTAACATCCAGCCTATACCTCCCCCAGCAAAACTTGAGACTGTGTCCTCTCGTTCTGTTGCTGGCTGCCTGGGAGAAGAGCCCAACCCCACCTGGCTACAACCTCCCTGTAGGTAGTTGTAGACAGCAATGAGGTCACCCTTGAGCCTCCTCTTCTCCAGGCTAAACAATCCCAGCTCCCTCAGCCTCTCCTCACAGGGCTGTGCTCCAGGCCCCTCATCAACTTCATTGCCCTCTTCTGGTCACGTTACAGTACCCCAATAATCTCTCTTGAATTGAGGGGACCAGAACTGGACAGAGATATTGAACAAGACTGGATCCAGTACAGAACCTTGGGTTACACTAACAGCTACAGGCTTGCACTGCTGATCACAGCCCTCTGAACTGTGCCATTCAGCCAATTCTCAATCCACCTCACTCTACACATTTCCAAAGCTTATCTGTGAGGGTTTTATGGGTCTGAGTCCGATTAGGTGTGTCCCTCGACAGCTGGTCCGGTCT
>VWZI01001701.1:822682-832804 GCA_013396835.1 Psilopogon haemacephalus | reverse complement strand
CTCTTCCAACCTAGACCATTCTATGATTCTATGATTCTAAAGACAGCCAGGGAGCTCTCCTACAGCATGCAGCAACAGTCCATGAGAAGCACTTGTAACTCCCCTTTAGAGGTTTTCAGCCAAATGAGAACCAACATCTACCACTAGCCAAACACAGGACCAGGAGTAGCTCCTGGTCAATTTGCAAACTTCTGAAAATATGGCCTTGAAGAGATCATCCTGGTTTTCATGTACTTGAATGGCTTGACACTTAGCAATCAGTCATCCATTAACAAGGAAAATTGGTGAGGAAAAGACTTATTCTCCTCTGATAAATCTAATTATTTTCTAAAGTTTGGGGTTTTTTTTCATTATTTAGGCAAAATTTAAAATAACAATACTAAATGTATCACATTTTAGGTGTCAATGTGGGACATTCCAACAGTGTCAGGTTTTTATAAAGCATCAACCAGCAATCTGAAAATAAGTCCTTTCTAAAGCTATTCAGTGTAGACACCCAAGAAATTTGACCCCTCAAGTAAGAGTTTAATTTTTTTAAAAATGTTTGTATAACCTGGTGTACTGGTTTGAACTAATTGGAGAATTTGAGTGAGAAATTAGACTATTGGCTGAGAAATGAAAATACATTGTGTCTCTTCTCTCACAGCTTTACTGAGAAAGAAAAAAAAATAGTTTTAAGTATTGTAACCCAAACGTAGTCAGACAGTTTCAGACCTCACTGGGCTGTGGCTGCTTCTCTTACATGGTTCCTTTTGTCTCTGCCTTTTGTAGTTGATTCTTAATAATTCTACTAACTTCTTTCCTACTACTAACCCCCCTGGCTGATCTACCTCAGCTTATCTGCAGCATCAACAGGTGGTGAGATAAGATTGGGGAAGAGAGGAGAGGTGGCAGGGGTGGTTGGTTACCCCTTTTGGGGATTTTGATCTCTGAGAGGGCTGTGGTATTTCTGTATTACCTTTTCACTGCATATATATTTGTAAATATCTGCTATACATTGTAAATATCTGCTTGTATATTGTGCATTGCTGTAAATATAAAGCTTCATTTATCAACTTCCAGTGTTCTGAGACCTAGCCGGGGTTTATTTCAAAAGGTGGGGGGGGCAGGTAACCACTAAACCACCACACCTGGGAACCATTCTACTACGCATTTGATGTAGCAAATCAAATTCTGCTGGATATTTTTACATATAGCCATTGACAGGATCATTACTTTCTTACCTCTTACTAAACTAATAGTAATATTCAATTGTTAGCATAGAACAGATTTTATTATTATTATTTTAGGTATAAATTACTTGAGTTTACATTAACAAAAAAAAACCCCTGCTTATGTCCTGCCCATTCTGTTCAGCAGAAGATTTGAAGTACACCACTTTTTCAATATGAAGGGAAATCCTATATCTGAGTGTATTGGTTTGAGTTACCTTCCTGGAGTCCAAAGCCCAAAGAATAGCCTTGATTTGATTTGGAAGTGAAAAGAAAAATTTAACAATAAATAAAAGGTATTTTAGGTAAGGGGAGATAAAAAATACAGGGAAGAGAAAACTAAATAAAAAAATATATGTATACAACCAATGGAGATGGATGTTCCCACCACGTGTTTTGCTGGAGCCATGTGGCAAAGCAAGAGAAGCAGGAAAACAGGATGCTGCTGGCTGGTGATGCAGGGATGGGAGTGAAGAGAAGAGCAAGAGGGAGAAACAGAAAGTTCCTCTGCCTTTTACAGGGAAGTAGGAGTGGGCTAACCACTGCACCTCGGGTAAGGTCAGACCACCCCCTGGGAGGAGTCAGGATGACCTGGGAACAGGTTCTGACCACCCTCCAACCCAGGAGGGGTTAACCCTGAGGTTTCTCAGTGCTGGCCTTGCCAGATATGAATAGTGACCATGTGTTAGATGATGGAGATTAAATGCACTCATTTAATGTGCAATCATACATAAACTTAACAGTAAACAACATCAGCAAATAATGAGCATTTGATGTAGAGCATTTTTTACTTGGGATAACAAGCATGAAAGACAAGATGAATACATTACTTCAATTTCATGGACAATGTAAATTAGAAACAGGCTGAATACATGCTGTTTTAACTTAGAGAATAAAATGTTTTCATTGTATTAAACTCTAGATTTATTTTCAATAACACTCAACCCCTATTTTTCTTCCTCCTAGTGATTTTTCCCAAAATTTTCACATGTTGGGAGTAGCTGTCTTATATATGGCAAATTAGTTCTTACTTAGTTGGCTGTGAGACAGCAAACAATAACTTCCTTGCTATTAATTGATAGCTATAGAAATGGATAGCCTCAGACAGTTCAAATCAATCTTTTTTGTGTTTGTTTTGAAAACACAGCTTTGCAAATGATTGAAGTGAAAAAAAAATGCTACAGTCTCCTTCTGCCATATTGGGTAGAAATGTCTGTATTTAACACCTAACAGATTGATATCAATGTTTTGTGGCTTCTTCAGGCAATTTTCTCCTATGTGTTAGGCTCAGCCCATATCTAAAGGTGCCTAAAAGACACTATAGTGAGAGTAACAGTTCATAATATTTTCATAGATAAGAAATAAGTAGGTGGAAGCCCCAGTTCTATTCTTGATGCCACATTTGACAGATGAATGACTTCAAGCCACTCCTTTTTGTCTCCCTGCCCTTCTCTCTCCCACAAAAGACAGGCAAGTAGTACCACCGCATGCCCTGTTTGACAACAGCCCAAGGAGCCTCACACAGCCACTCTATGTCCTGCACTAGAGCAATTACACCAGTAGACTGCAAGAAAGATGCAAAAGCCACTGAGATGAACCAAATCATCTGAAGCCTGCAAAGTAACAACTACATTTGCAGAATACGAAAGAGGCTGCATCTTAAGTACCCCCACAGATGTAAAATGTGCCTGGGAAAGAATACCACAGCTCAGTAAAGCAATAGGAGAAAGACAAAGAACAGATGGTGGTGAATAAATAAAGCCAGAAATCTAGCAAGAATTATAAAACATTTTTAATATAAACATCAGTAGACTTAAGAGCCTATAAGACTGGTAAAATGTTATTTATTAACTCGCAGGTCATGTATTGTATGGTGCCCACCCGATTGACAGGTGTACGAGCCCAGTCCCCACTGAGAAAAGGTGTGCTGCTGCGTTTGGAGGCAGATGCTTTGTAATTGTTTTAATGTGGCTTTTTGCCTACAATCACTGGCTGTGATTTTGCTCAGAATCTCCCCAAAAGCTAAGAAAATACCAAAGACGGTTCAACTTGTAGATAGGACCAGAGGACTCTCTGCCAAGCTTCTGCAGAAAAGGATGTTTTCCCAGTCTTCAGAGAGGGTGACTGTGGATGTCACATGTGTGATATTCAAGTCAGAGGATCGAATTGCTTGGAAAAAAGAAATATTTGGGGAAAGCCTAAATTCTCTGAAATAGGAAAATATTCTTGACCTGACTAGAGCCAGAGGAAGCAAGCCATCTATGGTATGACAGGCATCAGGGAACATGTGCTAATAACTACCATACTTACTGAAGCAACAGAAGTGAGACACATGGAAGGACAATGAGGCTGACACTCTGCAGTACTGACTTCATTTTGGGCCATTGGCGAAGGGTGAGGCTACTTCAGTTTATTCTGCACCCTGTGGATGGTTTGAAGCCTGGGGTCAATCAGAAATTATAATCAATAAATTAGATCAAGATCATTAGGCCATGAATTATGTTTACTGACCACAATGGATCATAAAACGGCTATTTACTATGTCTTACTAATAAATCAAACTCACTACTGATGTCACAGCCAACCTCTATAGTTCTATGTGCTCTCACTTGGACCTGCTGTTCTCCTTGAAATTATTAGAACAGCTGTTAAAAGAACAGTAAGTCTACTGCTGTTGGCAGTTGTAGTTGGTTGTGTTTTACATGCTGGGGTCATCTGATGCTGTTTGTGTTACACTGATATGAGTGTTGCAGAACTGCTGCTTGCAACTGTTGCAGAAACCTGTTGTGAATGCGCTGAGATGACAAATCACAGTGTTTAACCTTTTTCAGTTCATACTGCTGCCTTGCTCCACTTTCTCTAGCCTCAGTAGGCAAAATTACAGGAAGCCTAGCTCAGGGTTGGTTTTTTTGTTTGTTTGTTTGTTTGTTTGTTTGAGAACACACATGAGATGCAAAGTTTTGTCATTGCTGGCCTGGTATTTGTATAAGGATTATATGCATATATAGATAGACGGCTGCACAGTTTTCTTCTTTATTAACATTTCCTCCCAAGCAGTGGATTGAACACAACAGAGATTACCTATCCAAAAAGGCACTCTGTGGCAAACGGGCTAAAGCCATGCCTCCTGTCTGTGAAGTGACATATTGTAGGAGTACAATAAAGTCCCAATGTCTAAAAATGAAGTGGATAATATTTAATGGTAAAAGATAAGTTGTTGAGTCCTGTCTGTCTAAATTAGATGCACCCTATTCCTGTTCAGCTATAGTTGCTTCTAGTGGAGGGATTGTACTGGGGGAATATAGCAGGGGACCAACAAGACCTGTTTTAAAATGAGAACACAGATTTTTGCAGTGAAAATAAACTAGCTGAGAGGAACAATCCGAGGTAGCATGGAATTTTCTTGGCCACCAGCATTAACTTTTCCAATTGCCTAGGCACATATCCTTAACATATGTGATCAGCTTTACTGCTTTAATCTGTTATGTTAAGGAAAGTATCTTTCCTTGATTTTATACTGTTCAATCGACCTAAACTCATGATGCTTTATATACTTTCCTCCATGCCCAAGGAATCACTCATTAAACATCCTGAGAAAGTTCTAAGTGGGGCAGATAGGTGCAGTCCAGTTAGCCTGGCTAACAATCCTCAGTAACTTTCCAAAGCATCTCAACCTCATGATATGACTTGCCACCACAGCCTGTACTTTCTCAGAGACTGGACATTATTGCCAGGTCTTTATTACGTCATGACGATGCATACAATTCCTAGTTCTTCTCCAATGCTACAGAAAATCCTTCCGCAAATACCAAATCTCTTCCAAACTTGTATTCAATTTGGAAATGCTGTACAAGTCTGTGTGTTTGTCATCTAGAGGTGAGGGGAATGAATTGCAAAGGCCCCTTTTGGCAATGTTAGGGTGTTATTTGTGTCAGTTCACATGGGCTTTTCACAAATAAAGACACTAAACCTTTAGCACCATATCCACAGCTGCTTTTTCTTCTTTTAAGTTTTTGACTATAAAACACTTTAACGTGTTTGTTAGTGTCTGCAGTGCATAAATTGCTGATCTAATGCTTTAGGTTTTAAATCAAGTTGACATTAGCAATTCATTTGCAGTTGCACAGAAATATTCCCAAACATACACATCACCCAAATCAATTAATTCTGAATGCTAGAGAGAGAAAGGAAGACCTTTTCTCACACAGAGCATAATTAAATAGTGAAATGCATCATCCTTACCTTATGGAAACCAGAAGTTTAAAGGGATTAAAAAAGAGATTAAGGCAGTTGACAGAAAACAGGTTTATGCAGTGCACAGAGTTGCCCATACAGCTTGCAGCTTACCATGTGTTGCAGCTCTCAGTGGACCATACTGTACTGTTTTGGTACTCTTCTTCCAGGCATCTACTGCTGGCCATAGCTGGGGCAGGATATGGGACAGTTCCTATGATCTTCACTGCCTTCCTTAAGAGCTCTGGATACAGAAAGCCTTCCTGCAGTTGGCTCTGGGGCAAAGTTGTGACATGCTGCAATGAGACCACCAAGGTGTTTGAGCTGTGTCCTTGGAGCACATGCCCTTTGCTCTTTCTTCTAGTGGCACACATTCCAGTTCCAGTACCATTACAGGGTATGACTGAGCTAAATATGCACATGGGTGCAATGAATAGGAGAGTCTTCACAAAGCCAGATACTACCACAGTCCCTCCACTCTGGGACTATTGATGAATGTTTATGCTCACAGCACTCACTGTACATTAGCAGAAACTGTCATTTTTTCATCTGAGATCACTTAGCTGAATTGTTTTGCCAATAAATTTCTGGCACCCTTCTTCACGAGGAATGCCAGACAGCAAACTGCTTAACTAGTTGCTGCATCTACACTTTTAATAACTGACAGTTCAATTTTTGTTCGTTTTCACAGAGACATTGATGTATCTGGCAGTTTCTTATGAGATGCCTCTCTGCTTAGACTGAGGCCATGTCTGAAGAGACAGAAGACTGAAGATGCAGTATTTCTTTTTTGCTCTTCCTTCTTAATCTAAACACCTTCAGCCTTAAATGCAAAAAAAAAAAAAAAAAAAAAAAAAAAAAGGCCTCTATAATCTCTTTTATCTATGTATAATAAAAAGCAAACATATTTCTAAAGATGACATTTTTTTGTGAAACAACCTGTTGCTTTTTAAAATAACCATTTAAATCTCCTCTCCATTTTTCCAAGTTTCTTCACAGTCTATCCAAACTTAGTTTTCTACTGTCATCCATCATTAAAAAATAGATCTAAGCACAGATTATTTAAACTACTAAAATCTAACAGGACATTTCTACAATCCCTGACTTCTTTCTCTTTCCAAAAAGACTTGTTCAAGAAGGGCTGCAGGGAAGGCATAACTGGAAGGGGACAAGCAATGGTTGACAGAAGGTTTGGAGGTTGTTTTTTTGAATGGCAAATCTAATGTCAGGAAAGATGGAGATTTTGCTGTATTTCTTCAAGGATTCAATGCTTGCCCGATCTTTTCCAGGCCCTTGTGACTAAGCCATGACAATGCAATGGGTGTGCTGGTCTGCAATGTCACTGCTATGGTGGTGGCACACTAACTGAAATTCAACCTTTTAATGTAGTTGAGAATTGACTGACCAACATGATGGAAGACTGAAGACTAACTCCTAATCCAGCAGCTAGAGCTAAGAGCCAGCTGAAGGATTTGAGCATGGCCCAATGTGCTTGCCACATGCAGAAGGCAAGCAGCCACACACTGTAGTGATGCTAACCCTCTTGTTCAAGTCACATATTTAAATATCCTACTAGAGTCCACAGCAACAAACAAAACTGAACCAAAATTAGAAATCTTGCAGGACAGTAGATGTGCTCTGAGATTTTTAAGGCTAGACCACTTATATTAAACTGGTTAATTTCACAGGTGGAGCATGGAGGGAACATTAGCCTTAAACTCTTTAATTTATTATCATACACTCTTGCTCACATTTTTGATCAGATGGAACAGATACACAGATGACTAGAAAAATGTGAGTTTTTAAAAACTGTCTTTTATTTTAAAAGATCTCAGTTAGGTTAACCAAAATTCTTTGTGATTTGGCCAATATTTTCAGACAAAAATAATTAAATCTTCTTAAATACAATTTCAGAAGTTTAAACATTTGAATTTGTCATTCACTTGAACTGGTTTTCTTCCTACTTTACTAAAGGATTTATAAAAATAAAAATGCTTTTATTCTGATTTCAGTTTTGGTGGTGGTGATGACTTTACCATGACTCCATTCACTAAACCTTCTTCATCCCTTCCTCCAGTTTTAGAGGGTTGTCCACTGAATCCAAAAGGTTATTGTATTTGCATCTCTGCCATTGAGGCAGTCAGGGATAACTATTTGTCCTGCTTATTGCACTTTAGAAATGCCTTCCTAGCGAGATTTACTGCTGCAAAGCATTAACACTCCCTAATCCAGCTGATCCACAAGAAGAGAGTTCATAGGCAAACTGCCAACGCTCAAAACATTCCAGGAGCTTATGATGATTGCAAACTTGGATGCACAATTTCTTACGTTTTCCTAGATCTGGGTTTATTTTTACCTAAATGAAACTTTTGCCTGTCTAGAGCTTCTTTTCTTTCATTACATATCACACACATAAGTGTGAGAGCACTCTTGGCTCTACTTCTCATGTCAGAAGAGGCAGCCTTTCACTTGTATAGCAAGGGTCACACCTTTTAGAGCTTCAGTGTCAGATACCTTCAGTCAGCAGTTACCTTGGAGATAAAGAAAGGCTCTAATCAGCGGTTTAGAGGATCAGGTTCACTCTTACAAGATCTTGGAGAGGACTTCATGGTGCTGGTTGATGAGAAGCTCAACATGATCCTGCAATGTGTGCTTTCAGCCCAGAAGGCAAACCATCCTGCATCAAAAGAAATATGGCCAGCAGGTCAAGGGAAGTCATTCTTCCCCTCTACTCTGCTCTCATGAGACTACCTGAAGTAATGTGTCCAGGTCAGGAGACCCTAACAAGGACATAGATTTCTTGGCGTCCAGAGGAGGGCCATGAAGATGATTAGAGAGTTAGAGTACCTCTTTTACTGCTGCTGAATCCCCTCTTAAGTCACACCTCAGCCTTTCCAGAGTTTTATTCAGTTAGGCTGACAAGTTCAAAGCGATGACTCCAATAGCTTCCATTTAAACACCGACTCGGTATTTACATTATTCCCACAGGATGTGGGTGACTACATTAGAAAACTAGTCCCTTTTCAGTTACCTTGTTATGAACCCTTATGATCTAATTATTGAGACCTGTAGTTTAACCTACTTAACTCCTATGTTAGTGGAAGTCATTTCACCATCAGCCAGCATAAAAGCATCACTTGCTTGCCACTTTTGTTAGCTCCAGTATATGCCTGATATGAATTTCAGTGCTAAGTCTTCCTGCTTAGCTTCATCCACTGGGGCTGACCCAGCAGGATTAACAGCTTGAGTCATTCAACAGCAAAGCCAGCTGCAAACCCAAGAACCAACCCCCATTTCTTTATCATCACACAGCCACAAGAAGGCAAGATCTCTCTCCAACTATCTTGTGCAGGAGCTCACTGAGAACAAACTCAGCATGTGCATCTAATGCCAAGGCAGGGTGCTAAAAGCATTCAGGATATATGCAATGACAGCAGCCACAGTGGGAGGGCTAAGTCTGTGCTTCTTCTGTGGAATTCAGGACAAAGCAGTAAACACTCAATCTTCTCACAGGAAGTCTCTCTTCACACTGCTGTTGTTTTGTTCACCCAGGTTTGAGTGTACTGGATCAAAGGTTCATCTAAATCAAATCTAGTTTTTCCAGAATTCCTTTCCAAGCTCCAGCCAGTTGTGGTTGAAAGATTTCCTGAGCCAGAAGCAATGTCTTTGTGTTAAGACCTCTGGGAGGACTTTTCATCCACACACTTTTGTGGGAACTTTTAAACCTTTGCATACAAATGCAGGTGCCTACATGTGGCACATTTTTGTTGCTATAGACATATTAGTTCAGAGCAGTAATTCATTGATAAGTAAAATGATTATTAGGTCAGCTGCTTGATGGGGGCCAAATGGTTACATAAGTAAAACGAATCCAATTAAAACCCCATTTCTCTCACAACCACAGTCTTCTGAATCATTCATTGTTCAGGCTGAAGTTTTCCATGCCTAAAGACAGAAGCTTTTCTCTTATCCCCTTGAAGTCAAAGCAAAATCCCTGCAACCATTTTTGGGTTATGGGAGAGTGATTCTAACCAAAATTTTTCCAGAAGAACTACAGCAAAAACAAATGAAATGTGAAACTTAGACATGACTGAGTAATCAATGAAAATTAGTGCTCTTGCATGCTTTGAAAGGAATTGGCTTCAAATTTAGCCAAGTTACAGCTTTTCAAAAACAGTGTCCTGGATACCGATGGTTAAGATGTTGTCTACAGGTGGACATTCTGCAGGGGTCAGTGAGCACACATATAGCTTTCAAAGAGATCTCTATGTTCATGCGAAACCAACCACTGGAATCTCCATGTAGAACAATTCTCTTTTATTGCTATAATACTAAAAAAAAAGTCATCCAGGGCTTGCTTTTCACAAGATCTGAGCAAGTGAGCCTTTGAACCTCTTCCAACATCCATTAGGTATCAGAGCTTTGTGCACACTCAAACTGTGGGAATAGGCAGAGGAAAAAGGGGAAAAAAATCAATAAGCCCCCTGTATTTTCTAAGGCACTATTGACTCCGAAAGAATCAGCTTCTTACTCTTTCCCTCTGGGAAGGAAAACCTTGCAGAAGCTCATCTTTGGGGGGAAAGGAGAATCATAGAATCATAGAATGGTTTAGGTTGGAAGAGACCTCAAAGATTATCCTGTTCCAACCCCCCGCCATAGGCAGGGACACCTCCCACTA
>VWZI01001701.1:725750-822478 GCA_013396835.1 Psilopogon haemacephalus | reverse complement strand
GAGCTGCTCCAGCCCTCTGATCATCTTCGTGGCCCTCCTCTGGACTCTCTCCAACAGTTTCATGTCCTTCTTGTGCTGGGGGCTCCAGAACTGCACACAGTACTCCAGGTGGGATCTGACGAGAGCAGAGTAAAGGGAGAGAATCCCCTCCCTTGCCCTGCTGGCCATGCTGCTCTTAATGCAGCTCAGGACACAGTTGCTGTCTGGGCTGCATGTGCACACTGTTGGCTCATGTTGAGCTTTTCGCCAACTGAGACCCGCAGGTCCTTTTCCTCAGAGCTGCTCTCAGCCATTTGCCACCCAGCCTGTATCTGTGCTTGGGATTGTGCCAATCCAGATGCAGGACCTTACACTTGGCCTTGTTGAATTTCATGAGGTTGGCCTGGGTCCACCTCTCCAGCCTGTCCAGGTCCCTCTGGATGGATCTCTGCCCTCCAGCAAGTCGACTGTGCCACACGGCTTGGTGTCATCCGCAAACTTGCTGAGGGTGCACTCGATTCCTCTGTCCATGTCACTGACAAAGATGTTAACCAGCACTGGTCCCAGCACTGACCCCTGAGGGATGCCACTTAAGAATCCTCCCTCAGAAAATCCAGTGACCCGTGGTGGTCAGTGACTCCCCTGAGATACAGATGGTGGTAATTAGATGATAGGTCTTACCCCATTAATTTATTTTTTGGATGAGTGCTTTAACTCCTTTGCAGCCACAGAACAAGATGAGCTCTGGTGGACAGAGGCAATATGCAATTTCTGCTGTTCTCTGTGAAGTCCATGGTACACTGACAGTGGTTTGTTCATCTTCTAAGCATTTCTTTGTGGAGTCAACAAAGTTAAACAGCTGATTGCTTAGCTGCACACGTGCAGAGGCACCTGCTGCATCCATAAGTACACCGACTGAGTATACAAATCAGAGTGGGCAAGAACCTTAGAGGGCCAAGTGCTTAGGAAATTGGTGTGGTCAGTGACCAAGCTAGGCTACATGAACTATTCCCACCATGTCAATTTACGGCTTTTTAAAATAAGAGTCCTCTTCTCGGAATCATTTCCTTGGACCACTAATTGCAAGAGCAACCCTTTTTTGACATAATTTATAAATATGAGAATAAGGAAAGGTAACATCAATCTTACTCATCTGAAAATTGCTATTGTGCTTTTTTTTCTGTTTTTAAAGTCTATAACATCTGGACAATGCATGACAGATTACTACCTTGAATTTATGCACCACCAGGAAATACCTATCAGACAATACTAAAACACAGGCCCCAAGAAGTTATTTATATGATTTACACTTATTGTACATTTCTTTGTTTTCTCTCAAAAGCTTATCTGTGCTTCTAGTTCAGTATATTTATCTATTCTGTCCTCCATCAAAGTACACAATGCCAAATTCTGAGCCCTTGAGAAAACTGAGTGCAGACATCACACAGACAATGCAAGAACACAGTACTAGAATCACTTTTGATACTATAAACACTGTAATGGATGACCTGGGGAAAAGTTAGTTAGGAAGAAGAGAAAATTTCTTCAAGTTTCTAAAATCCTAGGCTTTGACTGCTTTACAAGTTTCAATCCTTTTGCAAAGATGCAGCTATAACTGAACAAAGACTGTTAACATAGATCCAGTCCATGACAATTTCTATTTCTTTCAAAACTAGGAATTCCTTTCAATATTAATTTTAGCAGTATTCCAGACTGAATAAGCATCTGTTACAAAAAAAAAAAACCCCAAAAAACCCCAAAATACCCACTAAAAAAAAAACCCCACCAACTCCTGTGTTCTTTCCGAAACAGTAAAAAAATATTTTAATGTTGGGTTAATCAGCCTCTAATAACCAGTGTAGGAAGGGCTGAAATATTCTGAAGTATCTTGGCATAAAAAAGCAAGAATCAAGTCAGACCCAACAAAAGAGTCAGCTTTGAAATCCTTTGGCAACAAAATATAGTTGTTTCTGTAAAAAAGCCCTAAATTACCTTTTCTTTTATGTTAATTTTTGTCACTTGCCATAGAAAGACTTAGATTGTGTGCTAAATAGTTTTACAGTAAGTGGGTAGGACTAAAAGAAGCACAGATTAAGGACTTTATCCTCAAGAGTCCCTCTCAATTTGACAGGTTGCCTTTTGTCCCACAAAGACTGGATCACAACTTTAAATTCCATCCTAACCGTGGGTGGATCACCTCAGGAACACACCAGAGACCAAAGCACATTTCAAAGACATAAACTTCAGGACCTGGCTTAAAACCCTGAGCTCCAATTCAGAGACTTCACCAAAAAGAGAAACCTGACACTCGTGGCGAGACATATGACAACTACAGTATTTGAGAGAGCATTCAGTTCACTTCTTTTTTATCTGTTTGTCCAGCCTCCAGCTTTCCTCTTCAAGATCACCAGCCATTGTCAAGCAAAGAGTTATTCCTTGAACTGGAATCTGGTTTGCCTTTACCTTGTGCAAATGACAGGAACTGTTTAACATTTGTGGGAATGTAACAAAGAAAAGAGGCAGGTTTTGCAGTCCTTAGAGCAGTTTAAATACTGAGGATGCCTTTACAGTGTTCAAATACATCAAAACTGAGAAAACAGAAGATGAAAAAGTGAGAAAATAATTTTAAATGCCTCAAATAAAAGGAAGAGAAGGAAGCAAAGGAAGCTTAAGATTTATTTTTCCTTTTGTGAAAGCCAGCAGGGAATTATTGAAATTCCTCAAACTACATCGAGCCACCTCTTCTATATCTGAATTTGTAACTGCACAGGATTCCAAAGGAATCTCAACCACTGGCCATTTCTATTCCCAGTGAAAGGCTACTTCTTTTCTTTTCATTTCTCTAGATCTACAGTGTCTTCATTTAAGTTGTTTCTGAGTCATAAATTTGAGTTCTGAGTAGGGTTTTGTGAAAATCATAAAGTGATATATTCATTGTGGAGGGAAGCATCTAGTGAGCACTCTTCCATCTAAGAGAATCCACTGAAGCCCCAGAGGAGAACTGGATTCAACTGTACTATTATTCCCAAATGGCTAAATCATAGTTTTATACTTAGATATACTGAAAAGAAAGAAACCTTGAGGATGGTGCCAAGAAGCAGAAGATATATTAGAGAGAACTTAAAAAAAAAAAAAAAAAAATTAAATCATCAACAGTCATTTAAAACAACATCAAAACCTGCAGGGCAAGCTCCTGGAGAGGAAATACTACTTTTCCACAGAAAACTGTGTGGATTCTAGGCTCTAACGCATGACATCCAGTAACGATGCAGCGCTTGAGCCACATATGACATTTTGTAGACTTTCTGCAGCCATGATTCAGCTGTGATAGTTTCATTTGCACAGGGGCGTCACATTCTAAACCCTGCAAGCAGGTGTCACTTTCCTCAAGTCCTCTTCCCTAAATTAAATTATGAATCTTCCCCTTGAAATTAGCCTGCTTCATATAAAACCTGATAAGCTTAATGACCCTCCTAGGCTTCAAATGAGATTTAATTCCATTAAAAAGCCAGGAAGCTCTTCCTACCTAACTGTCTCTGGATAAAATATCTGTGGCTGATCATAAGACATTCCCTGCTAAGAAGTGTGCCAAAAGTTCCTAAAATAATTTTTAAAGGTTTCTAACTGCATTATTTATAGTTCCTTTCCTCTCCCAGAATCCCTTAGAGTTGGGATTGTAGCATTAATGGAGTTCGATTTTACAGGCAAAGACAGAAATAGAAACAATAAAACTTGAAAACTTACTATTTTACGAATAAGATGCTGTGAAAGATGAGGCATCCATAGAGTACACTGTGGTGAGAAATACTCTAAAGGCCTCATTGTTGGTTCTTGGAGATGACCTACATAATTCACTCACAAGATAGTCAGAAAAAGTGCATCTTTTCAAGAACCGCTGCAAAATTTTTTTCAGACCCCATTCTCAAAATGCTACAATCTGTACATGTATCCCATATACACATCTTTCTTACTTTCACATCTCTAAAATGGAGTGAGATGAGTCAGTAATGCAAGACAGAGAAACAAGGAAAAAGAGATTTGTGAAAATGGAAGCTTAAATGTCTCTGAATTTTGTTGTAGGTTAGAACTGGGCTGAACGGGGGTTAATTCTCCTCAAAACACCTTTCTAACACTGTGTTTTGCAGTGCTGTAGCTGAGCATTGATAAGGCACCAGTGTTGTGGCTACTGCTAAGCTGAGCACCCAGGCTCGGTTGTTTTTCCAACATCTCCCCACCCCAAGATGCTGAGAGGACACAGCCGAGCCAGCTGATCCAGACTGGCCAAAGGGATATTCCATAGCATATGATGTCAGTTCAGAGATAAGAATGAAGTGAAATAAGGAAGTTTGGGTAAGATTTGTCCGTGGCATCTGTTCTCCAAAGTTAGCACCAAGCATAGAGAGCCCTGCTTCCCAAGACCTTGCTGACGGCAAGAAGAGATTCACATCTCTCTCTCTGCTTTTCCTCCTGTACGGTCTATTGCTTTTTTGGTTGTTGTTATTATTAAATTGCTTCTACCTTATAACTGGCTTTTGTTATATTTTCCCTTTTCCCCTGTCCATTTAAGAGGGGAAGTGGTAGAGCTGCTTTGGTGGGTATTTGGCTCTCAGCTGGGCCAAAACCACCACAAGTTTTCATTCATTATACTTTAAATATTATCATCTTTATTACATTTCAAAATACCTTGATGAAAATTCAAACAAAATATTTTAAAGCATTTTAATTCCTGGGCAAATTTTGATACACCTTCATTGATCCAAAATTCACATTGAGAAGTGGCAGTTTCAGATAGCCTAATGGACTAAACAGAGTTCTGTAAGTTATGGTGCCTTTAACAATACTGAAGTCCACGCCAATACTAACAATCCTGGACACCATCATCTCAGTGCATTCATGTTTTTCCAAACAATATTATTTGTTCTCTCTGTGTAAATCAAGGGAATTTCTTTCTCCAAATACTCACAACTGTGTGAAGCACTGTTAATTCAAAGCGTTCAATACATCTCTCCAGTTTGTACTATTGAAGAAACATAAAGAACTTCCAACATTATTTAGGGACAATGATCATTGCCCAGTTCATTAGTAAGTGAAGGGAATCTTTTATTAAGGTCAGAGAACACATAAGAGGCTTAAAAAAGTTGAATTAACAGCTAGAGTATTTTGCATTCAAGAATCAAATAAGAGCTGGTCACAAATGCTTCAGGCTGAGTTGCCCTTCACAGTCTTTCCCATTCAGACAGTTCTTGCTAATGTTCACATCTTTAACTTAATACAATTCTAAACTCCCTCAAGATTCAGACTACTGGATCCCAATGCCATCACTTCTGTATTTATGAAGTCTTACTCTTTGAAGTTACTAATCCTAGAATTTAGCTTACATGACACAAAGGAATATGATCAAAGCTGTCTTGGGTGGTGTAGCTATGCCAGTGTGACGTTCCACATGACCTAATATAATCTGAATTTATCAGCTGGAGCAAAGTATATGGCTGTACAGCTTCAGATATTCCAATCAGCCTGATTAGACCTAATTTAGTTCTTATTGATGGCTAGATACGGTTGGGTGACATAATTATTAGTCATCTACCCCATCTGAAGAGGTTTTGGGTGTTGTGACGGGCTTTTAAAAAATATTTTAAATGAGCCTGACTTTTGGTTATAGTTACAAGCTCACTTTCTACAGCCTTGTCTTCCATGGCATGTTAGTTACATATCAAAACAAAAAATAATACATATCACCATATCTTATGAACTGTGTGAATAAACATGTTTGCTCTATATGGTCCTAGCATGCCTAGTAGTATCTGTCCACCAGTCAAACATACTATTACAGAGAAACATCCTAGCAGTTCAATTACAGGAAATGTGATGTGTACATAAATATCTGTGTCTAAGTCAGCCTTTAAGAATACAGCAGGCTTTGAACCAACCAAAACCAAAAGTAGCTTTTCTGATTACCTTCTTCCAAAGTGACAGTAATCCAACCCAGCTGTATTTTTCCCAACCCTCCCCATTTCATTACAGCCTACCACACTAGTAATATATGGTGATACAACATCACCTTTTGCCTTCAGCTCTGCTCTCCTGGGCTGCACACTTTGGTTTGACACTTGTATTCTAATCATAACTATTATGCTTGCATGAGCGATGGAAATTTCACCATGCTGCAAAGGATCTTTTTGAGAAACACAGCTGCGCCTGTTCAATCTCATTTGATGTCATATCTGACCTTTCATTACCCACTGCATCATCTACCTGATCACTGTTCCTGGTGACAACATTCTTTGAAGCAGTATAAGCTTCAAAGTTATATGAATTTGACCAGGGCTCCATTGTTTTGTAAACCTTCAACTCTCTTGTCCATTCTCATTGTCACCGTGACTTCCTTCTCCCTTATCCCCTCCTCACTCACTGGATTTTTCTCTTTCATGTAATAGAAACAGGTTTGAGAAATTACACGTGTCCTCCCTGACTTCCTTTGTGCTGTCTTTCCCTATCCTTTTCTCCTTGAGAAGCTGTCAGAACTCTGCAGAAGAACATCTAGGTTGCAAGGTCTTGAAGTGTCAGCCTCTCATCACTATCCTTGGCAGACTCCAGCAGAGCATTTCTTTTGTAGTGAGACCACAAGTGAACAAAGGAAACATTTTTTTTTTCCTCAGAAGTAAATTCACAGTGTCGTATCATCAGCATGCAATTCTGTCCCTGGCAAGCAGGACAATGCTGTTTGCTGGACTAGCTGAGCTTGCAGGCCCTCAGTTCTAACAGAAAGTCCTCACTAACAGATCTGCTGCATGTCTGTATGCATCTTGGCTCTTCCTTTCAACTGCAGTTTTGTCATTATTACCTTATTGGTCACAAATTTTCATGTCTCCCCCTCTTTGTTCATTGCTGATACAACATCTCTGCTTAGATACACAGTAGGCAAATGTACACACATTTCAGAGGCATGCAATCAGCAGTCACTGGATTGTGCTCATACATAGTGACTCTCTCGTAGGAAGAATACTCTTTTACTGTTATTTGAGGCAGGTTTGTTTTTTTTGTAAATTAAACATCTCAGTAGGTGATGAGTTAGATGGTATTCTACTGGTTCCTCCCACTGCCACAAAGCCACTGATTCTGCCATGGGATACAACACCAGACACTTTTGTTCATACATGTAAGCACTGTCATTGCTACAAACCAAAAGAGCTGTGACAATGGACCGACAACTCTATACTCCCCAAAGCACTACCAAGCAGTCTTAACTGTCACAGGATCTTCTTATGCAGTTCATGTCTCAAGCAGGCTGATGAACTGGATGTGCCTTTTACTCAGTGTCACGCTTTAAAATTCAATTATTGAGATGTCCTCCGTGCTCCACCAATTCATCTTTACACTACTTGCAGTAATTCAATTTCCTTGTTGCTTTTTGTTTCTATGGTATAAACATCACTACTTAACTCAATTTAAGTCACAAAATACCTCATTAAAACCCATCCAGAAACTGTTGGTAAGGCAGGCATGTGTTCCTAAACCCTCATTTATATCTAATTATAAAGATGGAACATACCACATTAATATGGAACATTCACATCTTGGCTTCACACCTTAACCAATTAGGGATCAGAACCCCCAATTTTCAAGTATCAAAAGTTAGAAGAAAACATTGAAGGGATGAAAATGGGGAACACTCAAACATTTTAGCTAGATATTGAAAATTTTTGGAGGAAAATTGGTTAAGTTCAAATGTATCATTGATCAGTCACAGTGTATGGTATTCAGCAACAAAGTTATGGGTAATTTTCTGCAGTTCTGCTGCTAGAGAACAGAGCAGGCTGCTCATCGAGCTCTACCTAGTGAATGTATGGTCAACCAATGGCACAAGATTCTTCATTAATGTAACAGAAGCCAAAATTTAAAGTGTAACAGCTGTATGACTCTGGAGTTCAGCTTAAATGTTAAAAAGTATAATGTCGATCTCTCAAAAAACTCCACACTCTCTCCTCCACACCCCTGACCAAACCTAAAAACTCCAACCACTGAACAAGCCCCAGATCTTTCCTAGACACCTTACTGTTATTAGGATCATTTTGAAGACTAATTCTACCCAGCACTTGACCTCAGGTGAAGTGTTCACAAGACAAAGACAAGCAGAGGAATTCCTGTCTGAAGGCATGGATTATTCTGTGCATTCAGTAAACAGTAATAAATCAGGCAGGAGACTGTAATTGACATAGAAGTAGAATGGGGAAACAGTACATGACCTTCCTCTTACAGACCTTCTCTGACTTCTCCAAAAGTCACTCTAAAATAAGCATAGAAAGCAAGGCTTGCAGAAGTGAAGCATTAAGGAACCTCCAAATCTGCCCACCTCTGCCTCATGCTGGTTCTAGTCTCTTTTTCAGGCTCTTGACTTTCCTTCTTTTTTTTTTTTTACAGCCCCGCATGCTAGAGAGCCAAGCTCTCTGCTGCCAGAAATGCTTGTTACAGCACCAGAGAGGCACACATGTTGCCTATTTCTATCAGGTGCATTTTCATTCAAGTCCCATAGAAATCAGTCTTGGATCAGAAGCCAGTATTTTCAAACCTTCTGAAACTACAGTTTATTAAAAGGGGGATGCTATAAATGAATCTACACCCAGCCAGACAGGGCTTGAAGCAGAAATTTCTGAGGTCAATTCAAACAAGCTTGACTTGCTACTCATTTCTTTTGGTTATAACATCAGTAAGAGCATTGTAGAAACTTCTGAATTTCACATTTGAAAATTTTCAATTAAATGCGGTAGGCACATATAAGTTACAGGAAAGTATTCCTCTATGTTAGGCTCTCAAAATTGACAGCTCAACTTCTGTTTTCTAAGGTGGCCAACATGCAGCTTTAGGGAAAGTGAGGAAAGTCCAGGATTGTGTTAATGTCCTAAGCTACAAAAAGAAGTGTTAGATGTAACATTATTTTCAAGTGGATAATGTTATGTGGACATTAGTTTTGAGTGTAGTTTGTAATATGGCGATCCTTTGGTTTGAACGTAATATTGAAGAAACTTGAGCTTTCTAACTGTGATGACATTTTCAGATGAGTTTTTGAATATCATGGTGGGTCAGTTCAACCCTTCACCATGATATCTGCATTTTCAGGCCTGCGATTTAGCATCAGATGTTACAAGGGGCACAGGACTTGTTTGTTTCAGACAAATATTTACACAGCAATAGAGCAACAATTTTTATTTTCCTGACTATCATCAGCTAAAGGATTTTGTTTTGTCTGCATCACTCAAGTAATGCCTGTGTCAAGAAACAGAGCCCCTCTGCAGCTTTAGCCTATTCTGATGCTTCTCTGGAACTCTTGCAGATGCTCTATTATACTTAATACTTAATACATTTTAGAAGAAAAGCATCTGTCTTTTTATGAGGGATAGCCCTAACAGCAATGTAAAGTGCAAGCCTAAACCAGAAAGTTTTAGATGCTCAGTTTTCCTCTCCGTAAGGCCTCTTTGCTTAGGCATCCCCATTTTTTCCAACACTTAAACAATATGGTATTTATGGTGAAATTTTCAAAGCCATCAAGAGAATTTAGTTGCCACACTACAGCTTTTTACATGCCAGTGAACAGCTGGCAGAGCTAGCAGCTATACAGCACCCAGAAGTATCCTCAGTTTGATTCTGCAAGACCTTAGTTATTCTAACCAGATCTACATACTGCCATGGTCAGTTGGTCCTCTTATGCCAGATATTTAGAGCAAGAAGCTGCAAAGCCATTTCTCTTGCAAGGCAACCCAAATTCTACATATAAACCTCCCAACATAGTATATTCAATTAATTACAAATTCGCAACTGCCTTCTATTTGAGTTAGTGTTTTTACAGGATTTTATAGAATGCTACTCTCAACTCTGAGCCAGTTCTCCCCCTGCAAGGATTCCACTGTATCCTTTTTTCCCAGGGGAATGGTTTTCAAGGAACAATGTTGTCAGCATGCACTGGGAGGAAGTCTAATCCCAGTGGCCCCTCACACCTAGAATAGCCATCTGGATTTCCAACTGGTCTTTGAGCTGCAGAAGTATAAAGCCATGCTTGCACATTCTGGTATTAGCTGATGTTCTACTAACAATTTTTGCAAAGATAGCATTTTTTCGGCTTAGAGGTCTCACAAACACAAGAGTTAAACATAGTTCTTCAGGAAACTACATGTCAGTCAAAGAAAACAAGAGAGCAGAGAATTGACAGAAACCAAATATAAAGTGTAGTAGGAATCATCAGTGCAGGAGACTTATCAACAAGTGTTCATTTTCATTTGAGCTATTTATATCTGAAACTAGTTTAGGAACAACTCCTGTCTTCAGCTGAAGATAAAACACAAAGAAAATACAGACTTGTGTAAGTAACTAGTGGGTTTATTATGATTTTAGAAAATAGGTATATATACTTTTATAATCTGTAAATTACATATTCACTAAAAGTAAGAAAGCCTTTCCTCTCTGCACAGGAATCTGTCTGAATGTCAATTTGATGATTACTACTGGTAGATGGAATTTTGATATCCATTTGGTAGTGATTTACACCAGTGTTTTCAAGGCTGCCAACAAGCAAATCCAGAAGGCAGGCAGCCAAAATTCCAGAAGAGACAACTGTCTTTTATTTTATAGCTTATGCATTTTGAGCTTAATATGATTTTCCACTAACAAGTTCTGTACCTTCTCCAAAGTGCTAAAACTGGTGTGTGGAACTGCAAAGTAACACAGCCTCTTTGAGGCAAGCTAATATTAAACTGCTGATAAATTATAGAAGTTATACTGTTCACTTAAGGAAAAAAGTAAAAAGTGAAGTTAAAAGAATTATGCATGATTTATTTGTGTCAATGGTCAAATTTCCAAGCCTCACTATACATGAAAACAGCAACGTGTCAAGCCAAGTGTTACTTCCCCTTTGATATGGAATGAGCAAATAGGTAAGAGACAAGGAATGGATTGCTGTAGCACTCAAGAGGAGCATTAAGTATGCACTGCTGTATCATGTACTTGATAAATAAAATGTAAAACATACCTAATTCTTCAGAAGGGAATCAAAAACAACCTGTGCTCAGAGAAGAAAGCACAAAGAACAAGCCTTTCAGAAACCTTAAGTAGAACTATAGGAAGTGTGCACACATTATCATGGTGAAGTTCAAATCTTGTGCTAAATATGACTGAATGTTTTCTAATAATTTCTTATGTTAATACCATTTCATTTGCAACAGCAACATGGTGAAGAAAAAGCTAAAGTTACCTATCCATGAGCCTAGACTCTATGCATGAAATGAGGCCCTTCATATGACCACTTCGTATCCATCAATATGAAAGATCAGTTTTGCTGTGTAAAGTATTTATTCTTCCACTGATAACATACTGGAAAGATGACTCCCTGTCATGCTTCTCAAAGCATCAGCTGCCACCTGACCACTACCATCTGAAAACAAAATCACATTAGCTAAGCTGTTGACTACATACAAAATGTAGTCCTGAGCCATGTGTGCCTCCTGAAACTAATTGCACAGAACTGGAGACCACAAAGAATACCTCTCATTCTATTAGAAACTACAAGTTAAGACATAAAAGTCAACATTATGCTGTCAACAGCCTGTTTAATTTTCACAGGTGGAAAATAATATTAATTCTGAAACAATGGCCTTAAACTGATACTCCATATTCGGGTATGACCTGGGAATGACTCCTCTTCTTTGCTTTCCTCTTCCTGGCACAGGCTTTTATCTGACCATAAAACTTATCATCCTGTCTATTTTATTAGTAACATTTTTCTATCCCAATGAATTCCTAAGTTACATCTCATTTCATAATCCATAGCAGTACAAAGAAAAATGCCAGCTTTAAAAGAAGCATTCTTGCATAGCAGCATAGAATCACAGGATTATTTCATTTGGAAAAGGCATTTAAGATCAAGTCCAGCCATTACCTAACTCAGTCAAGCCTGGTGCTAAACCACGTCCCTCAGCACCACATCTCCATGTCTCCTCCAGGGATGCAGATTCAACCACCTCCCTGGGGAGCATAGTCCAATGAAGAATCTTCTTCTAATATCCAATCTAAATTGCCCCTAGAACATCTTGAAGCCATTTCCTCTTATCCTGTCACTTGTTACTTGGGATACCAGACCAACACCCACCTCACTACAACCTCCTTTCAGGCAGAAAGTGAGAAGGTCTTCCCTCAGCCTGTTCTCCACACAAACAACCCCAGTTCCCTCAGCTGCTCCTTGTAAGGCTTGTCCTCTAGAACTTTCACCAGCTCCCCTGACCTTCTCCGGACCTGCTCTACCACCTCAATTTCTTTCTTGTAGTAAGAAATTGACCCTGTGAGATGATAGCATGGATCCAGGTGTAGCCTCAGAAACAGGACCATACACAAAGACGACTGAAAGACCACAGGCTGCAAATCTTGGCAGGTATGACCAAGGAAGTGACAAAAGCCAACTGCATGCATGATGCTAATCTCACAAAACTATTTCAGTCTAACCACACTGTATGCTCTTTCTCCATCTGTTATGACCTGCACCATAAATACTTCTGTACACACCCAACTTGGAACAGATTCTTGGGCATCAATTACACTCTTCCCTACAGTCCAGTTTTAATACATATAATGTGAAGTACTTTTAAATATACTCTGAAGAGAAACCAGAGTTACTATAGATGTATTTTCTGTGTATTTTATTGATCTGATACAACATACAAGCACACACGGCAATATAGGCATGTGTATGTGTCTGAATATACTTACGTACACAAAATGCCTTATGTATGATACATACAACAAACAAGTCCAGATCATCTGGTCTTGCAGAGATATGTCCAGCACAGGGCCAAAGACCAGAATAAAGGTACACAAGCCCTTCAGAATTGTAACACTGTCTGTTCATAGAGGTGCCTGGGGATCGGGACAGCTTTTTCAATAGTATGGAAAGACAATAGCTATCTATTTTAGATCTAGTAAAAGAAAAGTTAGTTGCTTTTATCTTATCAGTGGTTATTCTCCTTTCCAAGGGTGATCTGTTACTATTCAGATAATCATAACTCTCTGACTTTACACCAGAGACAAACAAAAGGTACACTGGGATTCCGCAGCACAAAGATAGCTAATAAAGCACACTGTGGAGCCATGGATGAAACTGCACCAGGCCCAACAGGTTGTTGAGACTCAGAGGCTGAGATGTGAGAAGGCTGAGCAAACACTTGAGGAATACCTTCATAGGAATCCTTGCTTTATTGTATACTCATCCCAAATCCAGCTGTACATGCATATCCCTCTGGTACCCTCTTCTAATATCATTGCAGAGGCAGTCAGAATCTACCAGTATGCTAATAAAGTTTTTCCACAGCAAAAACTTCATACCTTTGTTGCTGTTGACATATTTTATGACAAAACCAGTAAAATTGGTTAAGTTGGTTATTAGGCACTTTGCTGTGTAATTTACATAGGAAAACTGAGCTGAAAAAGAAGCCTCATGGCCTCACATTCTGGGAAGAACAAGATGGATAGTTACCAACTTTGTGGCTATTTTTATATTTCAACTTTTTCAGCTCATGACAGGCATATTCTTCTTGTTAAACAATAACAAAATACACTTAAAGCCTCTTTTTTTACCATAAACTATAAGTTAATAACCTAGACCTGAATTTCTTCTTCTGTTACAAGTTCATGGTTTGGATCAATACGACATGTTCCTATAATTTTCATGTCAGACATTACTGAAGGAGCAGGAGGCATCTGCATGGTAAGTAAAGAGAGAGAGGGAGAAAAACTGGGGGTCTTGGCTGATGGAGGGTATTCAGGACTATGGATAAGGGGAGAATGAGGACATGTTTAAAAAATTTGTCCTGCTATTTTATTTGGCATTCGTGGTGGCACTGTCCTTACACCAGGCTGAGCTACTGATGTTATCAAGGGAGGAGGGAAAACAGAAGATTCCTTCTCTTTAGGGAAGCTATTCATGTGCAGATTTTCATCTCTCAGTTTTGCAATATCATTAAACACCAAGGCAAAAGGTTGGAATCTGGGTTCCCAGTTATAACCACCTCCAAACTCCTCATCAGAGGTGCTAAGAGTTGCAAGTGAATCACACCCAGAGTCCTGCCTCTCTGACATCAAGACATACTCTCTTGTGAGGTCTGTCATTATGTCTTTCTCTTTTATTCCCATTTTCTTAAGTGTTTGAGCATAGGCTGTCTCACAGGTGGCTTCTCTGCCTTCTCCTTTAATGGCCTGCACACTCTCCGTGCTTTGTGTGATAGCCATGTCATCCATTTCACCAGACTCACAGGAAAGCTGATCAGACTCTCTTGGGATCCCCGAATCCAGAACCCGTGAGCCACACCATGGCACTGAGCCAGTACTCTTTCTGCAAGAATGCTCATTGATCCTTTTGATTTCCTCATCCTCTGCAGTTTCTCCTTCAGCAGAACCATGGCCACTGGAGTCTGAACGCCTGTAAGGGACACCATCATCCTTCCTTTCTCCAATTTCTGCTAGGTTCAACCATTCTGCTATAGCACCCATGGGAAGCATACTGCTCTCAATACTCTGGATTTTATGGCAGTCCTTATCTTCACCGACTGAATTCACATCAGTAGCCGAGGAAGCTACAGAGTCTTTTCTCACACAAGAGTTCACCAGGTCTTTTTGCTTGTGTCTAAGAATAAGCATAATCACACCGACCACAAGCAGTAGGATCACTACAAAGGACACTGAAATGCTAATGGTCAGTCTATATGCTGACACTATGGGATAACACTCAGGAGAACTGGAGATATTCACCAGAACAGTGCATACAGTGAACTTTGACTCAATTTTTGGACTATGAGCCCTTACCAACAATTTTAGGGTGTCATCATTCCTTTTGCTGCTATTTTTCTTTCTGTGAACACTCTGAGTCAAATAAATATTACCAGTGGTTTGATTCACAGAGAAGAATGGAGACGTTTTTAGCAGGGAGTAATGAACAACTCCATCCAGTCCACTATCGCTGTCTGATGCTGTCACTTTGCCAAGCAACTGGCCTGCTTCATTCCTCTTGGGGAGACTGAAGAAATACTGATCTTGTGTAAAGACTGGGTCAAATTCATCTGTTCCCTCAATATCTACTTGGACTGTAACAGTAGCCAGCAAATCACCTTTGTCTTTTGCTTGGATGATGAGACAGTACCTATTCTGACTTTCATAGTCAAACATTTGCTTTGTAAGAATATCTCCCGTCAAAGGATCAATGAAGAACATGTCATGGTCTCTAGGAGTTTCACGATGAGCCAAACATGAAGACTGGATGGAATAGGTAAGATGTCCATAGGAGCCTTTATCAAAATCTAGTGCGTTAACAGCACACACAAAAGAAAAGGTAGGCAGATTTTCACTGACTCTGCAGCTCAGGCTGGGAAACAGGAACAGCGGGGCATAATCATTGTCATCCAGGATGCTAACAAGAACAACAGAGAATGCCACATTTTTTACATCACCTCCTCCATCTGTGGCTTGGATAACCAAAGTGAATGTCATGGTATCCTCATAATCCACTGTTTTCATTAAATCCACTGATCCTGTTTTCCCATCCAAGTGAAAATGTCCCTTGTCATTTCCAGAGATGATAGCATAAGTGATCTCTGCATTACTGCCTGCATCACAATCCCTTGCTGTAACTTCAGTGACATGGCTACCTAGAGGGATGCTTTCTTTGATGTGAACATGGTACTCTAGGCTGCTAAATACTGGAGCATTATCATTAACATCCAATACAGTCACTAGCACAGTAGCAGTTGAATTTAAGGAGGGCATTCCACGATTAGAGGCAAGGAGGACCAAACTGTGAGAAGTCACCATTTCCCTGTCAAGAGTATTGCTCAAAACAAGACTGCCAACAAGTTTGTAGGATGTTTCTGACTCCATCACGCTTGTTTCCACAGAGAATAAATTTGCAGCATTGCCGTCAATAATGGCATATTCAATATAGGTGTTTTCATGTGTCCAGTCATAATCAGTGACTGAAAACGTGAAGATACTTTCCCCAACTGAGGCATCCTCACTCACACTGACATTGTACAGAGCCCTTGTGAACCGAGGGGCGTAGTTATTGCCATCTTCTATGCATACTTCCACAGAGGTAACTGCACTCAAGGTGGGACTGCCACCATCTGTGGCTTCTATCAGGAGCCGAATACAGGAAATCTTCTCCAGTTGTGTCACTGGTCCCGTAGTGAACAATGAACCTGAAAATAAAACAGAATTAACAAAAGCCCACACTTCACACATTAAGACAAATAAATTATTTCAAAAGACAACCTAATAATATTTGAAAATTACTCTACTGTAATGGCTGCACACCCTAGATTAACTCTCTTGCATTCAGAGAGTAGTGGGTCAACAACTCAATGTCTGGATGGAGATCAGTGAAAAGTGGTAAGCCTCAGGGTCTGTACTTGGACCAGTACTGTTTAATAATATCAGTGACATAGACTGTGGCATTGAGGCACCCTCAGCAGGTCTGTAGATGACACCAAGCTCAGTGGTACAGTTGACACACCAGAGGAATGAGACACTGTCCAGAAGGACCTGGACAAGCACTCAAGAAATGGGCCCATGTGAACTTCATGAGGTTCAACAAGGCCAAGCACAGGGTCCTGCACCTGGGTTGGGGTGCATCTTTAAGCAAGTCCACAGGAAGGTGACAAAGATGATCAGAGAGCTGGAATGCCCCTACTGTGAAGGCAGGCTGAAAGTGTTGGGGTTGTTTGGTCTGTAGAAGAGAAGGCTCTGGGAGATCTTATTGTGGTCTTTCAATACTTATATGGGGCTAGACATGATCAGAAAACATGACAGTTTTCTGATCATAGCTGAAAACAGCCAATGGCTAAAGAAAGATTGTTCAGTGAATACCAAGTAATCAATGAATAAAAAGCAAAGAGGTGTAACTGGGTGAGATGACTGTATATCCAGTGCTGGAAGTTCCCATCACTCAATGAACATTGCATTCAAGCATCCAACTTATGTGTGTAAACCTCTGGGAACAACAAGTAAGTGATAAGAACAGAAGAATAGCACCTACTGGATGCCATAACTAGCTGCCAGATGCATGGTTCAAGGACAAAATGAGAACACCAGCCTTTGATGAGACAAGTTTCTCAGCAATAGGTAATGCTAGATTTAGCCAAAACACATGGTAAAATTAGGCGACCAAATATTTCCAGAACTCAAGTGACCACTGGCAACAGGTGAGGAAATGCAATAGAACTCTTCAATTCACACGGAAAAAGCTGAAATAATAAACCATGCTTACAGACTCACCATTCTTGTGATCAATGGAAAATCCCTCAGAGGAAGAGAGGATTTTGTAGGAAATCATTCCATTATGCTCCGAATCCCTATCCACAGCAGAGACTGTCAGAACAGTGGCATTCATAGAAATGAGCTCTGGCAAGCTTACCTGACATGTAAAGCAAAATTCCAGTTTTGATTGAACTCAATAAAATATTTTTTAACATAAAAAATACATTTGCCTTCAAATGATCTTACTGAAAATTATCAGCTTTGGAATGTTTCACCTACTCATTTTCTGCTGGAACAAAACTATAAGAAGAGGTGAGATATTGAAACCACATAGTGCATAGCAAAAATGTATAGTAAACTTTAAAGAGTAGCAGTATCAGTCTAGCTTTGCTTCATTATGACAATGAATTCAGAGATTTACTGGATCTCTTTTTTCAGGAGTGGAAGGAATACCTACAATGGACTTTTCTCCCTGCTTTCAGAAACACTTTGATTTTTGTACTTGGAATACAGTTTGCAGTTCCCTCCTGGACTATAGGATTGAATATTAATAAACCCAACACATGTACCCTGAAAATTCCAGAACCAGAGTACTTAATCATTACTAGCTTACTCCTCCTTTTATTCTTCATGCAATCTAGGAAAATAAGAAAGTTGTTTCCCTTCTTAAGAGTTGCTATTATTTGAAGTCCAGATACAGTACTTTTGTGACCAAAATTGGCTTCCACCTTACAAATGCAATTTCAGATTAACAATATGATGTAGCAGCAATCTTTATAACTTCAAGTGTTAGATCAAATAACTATAAAGAGAGATTACATGTATATAATAGTCATATATATATATGGAACTATATAAAAAAAAAGAAATATAAACATGAAAACACTTGAAAGGACAATAAAAGGGTAAGGATTACAGGATGACAACTAGGTAGTTTATACATACTGTTGACCAGAAAGAAGCAGTACATCTTACTGTCCAAGCAACACACCACAACATCAGGATTGTGAAGAGAGAAGCTCAGCTATTTAGTCAACAGAGCTGCACTGCTTCACATCAGTTAAGAACCTTGCCTGTAATGTCTGCTCCAACTGAAAAAATAATTCCTAGCACCTGCACAAGCAAGTAGTTGCACAAACTAGTCTCTAAAATCAGACATAGATGAGGATTGACAAAACTTAAGGCAAGGTCTAAAAATCACTTGGGCATTAATAATGCCAATTCTTGTTCAGAATGTAGACTGATGAGTTTAAGTGGGCAATTTACACAAATCCTGACAACTCAGGTACCTGAATGTTTCACTGGTGCCTACAGCATGTCCCATAGATATCCAAGAAACTAAACTGCTGTGCCTGCAAATGCTCAGAAGTCAAAATTGCTTTACTACACCAAATGCCTAGGCTTATTTCTTCATTAAATCCAGCTGAGATTTATAAACATGAAACATTATTCAATCCAAGCTTTCATAGTGCTTCATATTTTTTGCTCTGAGCACATCTATCACACACAAAAAGCAACAAGTCAAGTAAACAGCTCAGTTCACAGGATCACAGAATGGCTGAGGCTATCAAAGCACCTCCAGAGATCATCTGGTCCAACCCTTGGCTCAGAGCAGGGTCACCTAGAGCAAGGTAACCATGAACACTGCTGCGTTTTGAATATCTGCAGGGATGGAGGCTCCACAACGTCTTTGGGAAAATTCTGACAGTACTCAGTTACTGTCAGAATTTAAAAGATAACTTTTTCCTGATGTTTAAATAGAATTTTCTGTATTTCAGTTTGTGCCCACTGCCTCTCGTGTTGTCACTGGAGACCACAGAAGAGAGACTGGCTCTGTCTTTTGTACTCCTCTCACACATACTGGCACACACAGACTCTTCCTAAGACTTTCCTTTTCCAGGCTGAATGATCCATGTTCTAGACTTTCTCAGGTCTCAGCTCAAGCATAGCCTTGCACATAAATGTCCTAACAAAGCAACTCCAGTGCCAGCCTCATCTTTCCTGTGGAAGCCTTACTGCAGCCTTACTTCGCCTGGAGCTCCAGGCTTCATCTCTCCTTCCATTCCTAACCCTAAGCCTATCACATGCGCTGAGCCCACATGCATGTGCCAAAGCCCTTAGGACCAACAAAGTGAGGCCAAAATCCTTTTAGCAGCCTACTTGAATGCCTTGTATGATATCATGTTCACATTGGTAGCATATATACTAAATGCAGAATGATAGAGAGAAGATTAGCACGGCCCCTGCACAAGAATGACATGAATATTCATGAACCATTTAACTGATTTTTGTTAAGGGTGTAGGGGTGCTGTTTGACAGCATGCCCAATATGAGTCAACGGTGTGCCCTGGCAGACAAGACAGAACACCACAGCCTAGGGTGTAGCATGGTATAACTAACTGGTCTAGCTCACAGGACTAGCACATCCCATGAAGAGCAGTGAAGGACTTTGGTCTTGTCTAGTTCGGAGAAAAGGAGACAGTATCATTGCTTTCTACAGCTTCCTGAGATGGGAAGTGGAAAGGGAGGTGCTGATCCCTTCTCCTTGGTATCCAGTAAAAGGACACACGGGAACAGTTCAAAGCTGCATCAGAGGAGAACTAGACTGGATATGAGGAAGTATTTCTTTACCAAGAGAGTGATCTGATGCTGGAACAGGCTTCCTTGATGGCTGATGCCCCAAGCCTGTCAGTGATTAAGAGACTATTAAACAATGCCTTACTAACATGATTTTTTGTCACCCTAAATTGCTGGTAGTTGGATTAGATGAACATTGTAGTTGCCTTCTGACTGAAGTAGTTTATTCTATTTTATGTATGCTTGAATTCCTTTAATCATCTTAGTGGCCTATAGATGTGCATGGTTTCAAAACACTGTTGGACAACTTGACTTTACAACAGTCTAGCAGTTCAAATACTTGTCCAGAAGTCCATAAGTTGTACCTTTCTCAGTCTAACAGGGGATGTCATTAAAATCAAAACTTGTATCCCTCACTGGCATAATGAATACCATTGCTACAAGTCAAGGTTACACATTAGCAACTATATGTGCATAACCATACCATGGGCATTTTCTATACTGCTGTGAAGCTGTGTAACTTAAAATTAAGAGATTCATAACACAGCAATGGGGGCAGAATAAATCTACCAACTTCTTTACCATTTCCTCAGAAGGAAGTTCTGAACACTGGACTCTCATATCCCCAAATTGGTTTGGATTATACCCCATAACTCTCAGTGATAAATGAATAGTGTATGGAGTATAGCGAGCATTCATACCACTTTTCTTCTGATGTAAGAAACCATAAACATGAAAATGGAACATTTTCTTCAGTCCTCTTAACAATATTCCCAGGAAGTGGCTAATGTTTCCCAAAAAAGTTATACTCTCTTTATACTCAAGAGGAGTTTGCAGAGATCTTCCTTCTCAGTACTCAAAAGCACTTTTAAGACAAATATAAACATACACTTACACTACTTATCATCACAGACAGAAAGACATCACATTTGCTGCATTCTCACCTGATATAAATCCTGGGTAAACACTGGTGGGTTATCATTGACATCCAAAACAATGATGGTGAGTTCTGCTTCTGTTTGATGTACAGAATCTGAAACTATGATTCTCAGCTTATACACAGCAGTTTCTTCAAAATCTAGTGGTTCCACCACTATGACTACACCGGTGTGTTGATCAATGGCAAATTTCATTCCAGGACTAGTATAAATAAAACCAAACTGAAGTGCTGGCCTGGAGTCTGCATCACTTGCTGACACCTGAGTCACTATAAAACCAGGCAGGGCATCTGAAACAACAATTTCCAGAATAAGTCATGGCTAAAAATGTTACCATTTCTGACAATTTTGCCAGTTCTGTAATACTGAATCTTAAATATACATAATCTTTCTGTATTAGCTTTTGGTGTATTTTGACTTTGTATTTTAGAATAGGAACAATATCCAGAAATGCTACAGAAACAGCAGTGGATTCTTCAAATACATTTGCTATATCCCAATTTTAATTCAGGTTTTCTTTTGACCTTCCCAGATCCAGTGTGGCTTTATCTGTTTCTCCACCAGCCATGGGAGATTCCATGGTTTTTCACAAGTGCTTAGGTGACTTCAGTCACAAACTTCCATAAGAATATTTAACTATCAGCATCCCCTTCTATCTGCTTACAACCAGTGAATACAATTCTTAAGCTTTTACAAAGGTGAAGGCTACTAAAGGAAAACAAGACCTCCAGACAGACCTATATGGTACAAAAACCTTAAGATCTCAAGACCACAGACCTAAGGGATTGAGAAACAGGATACAGACATCTTTTGTCATGTGTGAAGTTTATAGTACCAGGGATTGCAAACTAAACCTATTAGTGATCATCTAGCAGAAACTAAGCCATTTCCCATTTACATGTTTGGGGCACTGAGTCTCAAAAACTGAGGTGCAATGTCCTAAAGAAAATGCTCTTAAACAGAATAGAAATACCTAACTAACTAGCCAGTACTTTACAGCTGCTGTGCATCCATGAGTGGGAGGTAAATTTAGGACAGGCTAACAAATATCACGAGAAAGACAGCCTTTGTATCTTTTAAGATGGGTATTGGAATTTCAACACCTGAATACTTAAAAATTTTCTTATGTGTATCTTAATGCAACATGTATGATACCTACATTTCAAAATGCTGGGCTGAAGACTCAGTCAAGTTCTGTAAATGCTGAGCCAATGTTACATGAAGTAACAGATCTGTGATGAGAAGAGAATTCATCAGGAGGTCCTGGGTCCTCCACTTCATGATCAACTGGATCAAGCTACAGACTATTTTAACCACCTCTTTAAATTTACAGAGATTATTTCTTTCATCACAATGAAGTTAAAAATGTCTCATTTCTAACAATGCTAGTTTTAACACCAACTATTTTTATTGGAGAGAGCAGAAATTGAAGACATCTGAAGAATGACACTGGAGCCCAAAATGAACAGATTACAGATGTATTTCTTCAGAGTTTGTTTTCCTCTCTCAGAATTGTCTATGATTTTTGTTCCAACCTTAAACACAACATCTAAAGATTAAGAATCATGCCACTCCAAAGGAAAAAAAGATCACAATTTACTTAATATTTCAGTTTTAATATGATTCATTATCCTTTTTACTATGATTGCATAGTTGCATGAATCACCAAAAGCACTACCATTGTCTGACAAATCCCAGTCTTAACAAAAATGTAGCTGTACCATCGCACTTACTTTCTAGGATCTCCACTTCATCTAGGGGCTGGACAACCGGAGCATTGTCATTAGTATCTAACACTTGTATGCTCACAATACTTGTAGCATAAAGTCTGGGATTTCCTTTATCAGCAGCTTGTACAACCAGACTGCAATTAAAGGAAGTGGTAATTGTCAATACTGGTCAGAAATAAAATTATCCACCGATGTTATAAGCAGAGAAAAAAACCCAACAAACTAAAAGATTAACCCTTCCTGCTTCTCATTGCAACTCCTAACCTCCATCTTTCTTTCTGTACAGTTGACTGGCTGGAGTGGGTTTTTTTATGTGTTTGGGTTTTTTTCTTTCTTTGGTTGGTTGGTTGGTTTTCTCCCCCCATCCCCTCCCCAAAGGAAAAATGTTCAGGAGATTCTAGGTGACAAAAACATTAAATCATACAAAGAAAAGGAAGTATTCATCTATATTCATTTCACCCAACTTCATACCAAATGCAGGTGGTTAAACAAGCTAGAAATAATCTTTCCTATGAGACATATTTTTCCAGTTGGTAATTCAGAGCAAGAATTAAAATTAAGTACTAAATTATCCTTTGGAGGAACCTGACTCTCCACATTGTTTTTAATGAGACAACAGGAATGTGAAAATTGGGTAATATGAAAACACCCACAGTAATATTGAGCCAAAATGTCTGCAGAGATAATGAATAGCCCTGTTACTATAAGTGAAAAAGTGAAAACCTGAACAGCACTTGACAATGGCAGATATCCTGCTGATTTTGGTAAGACAGAAATCTCACTGTAAAATTAAGAGACGTTGCCTGTATGCTTCCATTTTACAACTGTATAAGGATGGGTAGTAGATTGTTAACAACCTTTTGATTTTTGAAATGCAGCAAAGGAAATGGTAAGTAACAACCTGATAAATATGGATAGAAGGATGTTTACACTCTGGGAACTAGCTTCTGAACAATAAAGAGCAAATATTTGCTGTAAGCAAAGAAGACTTCATCACTGCCAGGTATTAAAAATTATCGAGAAGAGAAATGAAAATTAACTCTTACTTAACAGGTGCTCTTAAAAAAATCACCAAATCACAGGAACAGATGAAATAAAGAAGATGATATCAATCCATGAAAAAGAATATGTAAGTTGGAGCTCAGCATCTCAATTAAGTAACTGTTTTCATGTCACATCATATTTTCTGGATCTCCCTGCAGATATTCTAAATGCTTTACTTCTCCCTCTTTCTTCTAAGTTACTGTTTCCATTTAAAGTGTCAAATAGTTATTTCCTAGATGTTCACATGACAAAATGGAATACCAAGGCTGTAACTCAAGTTATGAATTGCAGCTCTTCCATTCCTGAACCATAACAGATTTGCTCTGGGTATCCTTGTTTCTGATGGCAAGATAACACATATCTTGAATTGTAGGCTAGAATTCAATAGGTGACCTTGTATAAGTCTATAAGGAAAGTGTACTTTTTCTAGAATTAATATTGGTAAGTTATACATACAGAAATATTTTAATAAAAATAATCACTTTCTACAGTTTCAGGAAAAAACTCTCATAGAAACATCTCAGTCAAGGCACTAAAACTAAGATTCTGTCAACACTTTCATTAGAACTCCTATAATGCACTTCAAACTTCTGGGGACCAAAATGTTTAATTTAGATAAAATAAAAAGATCCTGGCAAATCTGGAAGAATGAATGGTTAACATTTCAAAACTAAACAGGAAAACAGTTTTGAAAGATTCTTTTGCCATTCCCTTTTCACCTAACAACATCCCTACTAATAAAGAGACAGAAGCTTCAGACTCCATGAACAAACTGTCAGTTTAAAAGACTAGAATTCCAACATAAATACTGAAATCAGGCTGCCAGTTAAAGTTAGATATGAGAATCATTATACCTACACAATCAGTGCTTCATCAGCATTAAGCATCCTTCCCCTGAGGGATTTATTAAAGATATAATTTTAAAGCATTAGTTACAAATAAAATATATTACTCTATTTAAATGACAAAAAAAATCAGAACTCATGTTTCTGATTCAGTGAAAATTTGAAAAATAAACTCCAAATGATATGTTGTATATACTGAGTTAAACTAAAGTATTTCCTTATTATGTTATTTAAAACTTTGTTGATTTTTACTTTTTAAAAATGTAATATTCTGTTGATCTTTCTAATCAGGAGTTTTCTAAAAGTTATTCTGAATTCCAACTTCTGTTTATAATTTTGAGGACCCAGAGGATAAGAAAACTTAACTGATGCCACGACAATACAAAAAAAAAAAAAAAAAGTTAATTTACACTGACACATACACAGAAATTTACTTTTTTTGTAGAGATTGCAGTACATTGGAAATGTGTATTAATGAATCTGCATAGTCATACTTTCTCTTCAATGCATGGTCTACCTGCATTCTACTCCCAGTTATGGTATGATCTGTAAAGAAAAACTGTCATGTCTCCTTGATTATATTTACTCACGGTTCCTTAAAGAACAGGAAAAAACCCAAATACTTAGTACAAGAGCTTATAGATAGAAACAGCTTATAGGAGCATGTTATCATATTAGGGAGAAGAAATTTTGAACTATATTCTAATTAATGAACAGAACATGTCCCTATTTCTTGTATCTGGTCTGAGTGTAAAGAGTGGTTCCAGAGAGGGAATGGCTGTAGAGTTCTCAAACTAGAATCTAGGAACCGTTGTCATTCACACAGTGAATAATACTCACATCTATAAGTGTTGCCATTGATTACACAAGTTTGCATTTCTTCCCCTAAATCTGAGAAGTGCATAAGAGTCCATGATACAAATGGGCAGCTTTAGGGCTGTTCTCAAGGCTGTCTGGCTGTTCTATGGGTAATGAATATCAAGATAAAACTACAAAATACATAACTGACAATATCAAGTTAATGTGAACAAAAAGAATAATATTTTTTTATAAGAACCTTTCATACAAACCTGTGAGATGAAGCACTTTCATGATCCAGGACTGCATTAGTTGTGATAATCCCTCGTGCTGAATCAATCAGAAAGGCTGCATTTTCATTACCAGATAAAATGGAGTATTCAGTTTCTCCATTCAGCCCACTGTCAAGGTCAGTTGCAAATACCTGTATAGGACCCAAACTGAGGCTTAATTCAGAATGGCAGGATATTTCAGAAAGAAAAACCTTATAATATAGCCATATATTTCTGGTCACTTTCCTTGTGAATGTCACGTGAGGTCACAACATTTGCTCATCTGTCACAATAGGATGCACATGAGTTCTTTGCTTGAGAAATTTGAAATTCAGACACAGAAAGTGTTAGGGCTGAATGCAATCACTTCACATTGCTTGTAATAAGGTAGCTGTTAGAATGCTTTTTCTGTTTGGTGCATGAAAATATAACTTCTCAGGAGTCTAAGACTAACCATTAAAGCATTACTGCCATATAAAAAAAAATTAAATAATTAAATAATTTTGGGTTTGGAGCTTTCATAGAATAGTTCATTAATTCCTTTTTAAAATATGAACCAGCAAATATTAAAATAAAATAAAATAGAGGCAAGCTATAAAACCAACAGAATAAATAGCATTTGACACCAGTGAATTGGTTTCTCAAGGATTCCTCTGACTTTAAAAAGTCGTCTTTGTATTCTTCTGGTTGCTGAACAAGCATTTTAGTGAGTATGGGATCTAAAACACAGCAGACTGAATAAAGGAAAAAGAATCTATTCTGTTATAAAAGTCTGACTACACATCTGGATGGACTGCCTTCTGATTTTTCAGCATTCCTAGACATATGTTTCTCTAAATAAAATGTCCATCAGTTTCTAATCACTTTGCCCTGGAGGCATTTGTAGCTTTCCATTTATTTATTCTCTAGAGGAGAAATATCTTTAGTACCTAACATGACCCTCACTGTGACCTGACTTGCAACGTAAGAACATGTATTGAGGAAATTACGCGTTCTTCTAGTCCAACTGATGTCTTCTTTTGCTCTAACATGGCCAGCTGGAAACACTTTTGGAGAATGGATCCATTCATAGGAAGAAGTGTTTGCACATTTAAATTAAGACAAGCTGCTCTGTAGGCATCAGATTTTAAACTGAACACTTGGGCTTGACTCTACTGGTCTGAGGAGTTGAAAGTATTCTTTTTTATTGCTAGAGCCCTTTCAGTAGATGCATTAATGCAAGACTCAGTCTATATTGTTACCAGTACCACAGATTTGAATGGCATTTTTCCACTACTTGAAGAGAAAAACAGAAATGCTGTTAAAAATAATTTAAAGTCCATCTACACAATTGTTAAGAAGATAAAGAATTCTTTTTCAATTTAAATCTAAATGAAAGATCTGAAATGAAAAAAAAAAAAAAAAGAAAAATAATTAGTATTTTACATGTTCAAGCAAAGTAGTAACACCAAGAACCCCAAGAGACAGTGATCCAGAACAGACAGGACTGTAGTCATGAACAGACTAGCCAGACTTGGTTTTAACCATAATACTGAGCTTTGACAGATATATTTCCACTTACTTGTATGATGTCTGTTTTAGAACTTTGTCCTTCCCATACTGATGCTTTGTAATAGGTCTGCTCAAATTTAGGTGCATTGTCATTTACATCTTGTATCAAAACTGTCACTCCACAGAGTGCTGAATTCAAGCTATTTTCAGCCAAAATGGAAAGATGTATTTTATTCTTAACTTCATAATCAAGAAACTTTNATATCCTACTTCCCTTCTCTGGACACACAGCAGAACTCCAGCAAGCTCCCTACCGTGTCCTTTCCTCTACTTAACATCACCTCCCACATGCTAGTTACTGTAGCTTAAGTTTTCACTGATCAACCACCATGTTGGCAATTTCCTAAAACACAGTCAGTCTACTGGCAGAGAGGAATAAAGTGGCTTGATGATGTGTACTCCTGGACATGTGACAACAGAGAGTGGCTACATCTAGTCCTCCATATAAATCCCAAAGGGGCAATAGATATGACAATCATCATACCTGATGGACATACAGTGAAAACACTGATTCCTGACGCAGTGAGTACCCCCTGCAAATGTTATTCTACCAAAATTATGGATACAAGTAGAACTACACATCCTGACAATAAACCTGAAATGTCCTTGGAAATTGTTTCTATATTTTGGGTAATACAGCATTGTAACTGAATTTACTCATTACACCCTAACATCAAACAGGTTGTGTGTGTGTGTGTGTGTGTTCAAGAAAAGATTGGATGAAGCACTTAGTGCCATTGGCTAGGACTGGGTGACAGGTTGGACTGGATGATCTTGGAGGTCTCTTCCAACCTGTCTTATTCTGTTCTATTCTAGTCTAGTCTAGTCTAGTCTATTTAAATTTAAATGCAGCTTTACGTGATTTTTTTTTCAGTAATGACACCATGAATAGGTCTAATCCTGAACCTGTGACAGAATAAGAACCCATCTACTGTGACTCTCCAAATTACTGCTTTTAAATTTTTATTTTCTAAGCTAAGCAGCAATGATTGGATACTGTTTATGGACCTGTCCATTGTTCAAGAATTAAAGATTTCAAAGCTGGCAGGTGGTCTCTCTTCAGCACAACATTTAAAAATTATCACATGCAATGCAATTAAAGACGACAGAGTAACTGAAAGACTCTAGAGCAGAGTCCAGCAGAGAAACAAGTTTGAGGTACACCACCTGGTACGAACAAGTGAAAGAACCAGAGCTGCTCATTCTGGCTGGCAGGAAGAAGAAACAAAGTAAAAGTCTTCAAATACCTAAAGAAGAGAGGGGGTTTCCTTTGTCTTATTTCCACTGTTACTAGGTTAGTCAGCACTATTTAAATCATTTCAGTAAACATTCACATAAGCAGCAAAAACTTGCCAACTGCTAAGACTGGTACAGACTGAGGGCTTGCAGAATTGCTGTCATCAGGAGTTTAAGGACACAATCAATAAATTTCTGTCATATTCCGGAATGGCTGATTGCCTTTATGTGTCAGACTACAGATTAGTTAATGTCTTTGAGTCACTTCCTACTATACTCTACTTGATCCTGTGATACAGTAATTCTCCTAGAATGGGAGAAAGTCTCGTCCATAGTGAAGTTAATTAATATCAGTACTTGAAAAGACAAGTAGAACACACTTTTGGTTGTTTAGAATACCTCAGGTAGAAAGGGCATCAATAATGCTCAAAATACTTCTGCTGTAGAAACAATAGTTAGGGAGTTACTTTGTCAAAATTAGTTCTGAAAGGCTGTCCTTCAATTCTTTGCCAAGAAACAGAAGAAAGGTTTCAAAAGAAAGGAAACAGATGAAACCACAATGGCTCATACATCTCGAACCAAGATTTTTAACTTCCACTGCTACAGAAATTCTACCACTCTTTGTGAAAAGCGTGCTTAAGAAACTCATTAAAAAACATAGGTAACCATTTCTTATCATGGCTTGTTAAAAAAAAAAAAAAAAAAAAGAAAGGAAGATCTCACTTGATTTTATAAACTTGTCTGGGTCTAAGATACTCTTCAAGATTAATCTCTCTAGCTATATTTCAGTGAAATAAGAAGGACCTGGAAGTAAAGCACACACACTTTAAGTACCCCTCATCTAAATAAACAAAATCACTTTACTTGACAATCATCATCAAACAATATAGCTTTACAAGAGTACTGTATCTGATGTTTGGAAACATCAGAAAAATCACAGTAAAGCCTCCAGAAACTCAAGGATAAAGTAACTTATTTAGAGTATAAACCATTTACACTATTTCTGAGAGAAATTGCTTACACTATGTCATCAGAGAAAGACGACAGCTATTCAGAAGGCAAGCTCTTATGTTGCAGATCTCTAGGAGCTGAGGTAACCAGAGCAGCTATGCTCTCTTACGTGCAATAGATGAAAGCATCTAAATGCACATGAGGAGTGCAGTGCTCTCCTGTCATCTGAAGTTCCTGAAGAATAGGCGAAAGCAGACCAGCAGAATGTAAACACAATCGTCAAAAAAAAAAAAAAAAAGTATCTTGACCTTCAGACTTGCCAAAGTTTCCCTGAAACAAAAGAGCATTAAACTCAACAAAGGCCTAACACTTCTTACATTAAGAGTATTTTGGAGGATTATGATTATTGATGTTTTTGGGCAACTTTGTGATGAGGAACAAGATGATGTCTCATCTTGGATCACAAAGCAGTAGTTTATCAATTCTCAACACCTAATGATCAATAGTTAGTCAGAACTGAGCATTTAAACATCTTAAGCATTTTTCAACATCTTTTCACATGAAGTTTACAACAGCGTAGGTCTCTTCATATCCCTTGTTTTACTGATGATTTACTCATTGTAAGACGACAGTAATACTGAAAGGTAACTACTTACTCTTTGTTCTTGTAGTAGGAACTTGCTATATTTTGGAGACTATACTCTTTAAGATACACAGACACTTGAAAGAGACCCACATATTTATTAAAACTTACCTGTAACAGGGTGTATGGAGAATATGCTTTCCTTGTCACTGAAGATGCTGTATTTTATGTTTTCTCCTGTAAATTTTCTTTCATAAGCTTCCACAGTTAGAACTGATGCACCTAAGGAGTAATAAGACATTTTCATCATGTATACTTTAAAGGTTTCATTCTATTTTACATTAATATCAGATGCACAGCCAAACACCTAGGCACTAGGATAACTGCTTACGTAGGAATTAGAATAAGCAATTACAAAAAAAAAGTCCTCCATGGCTTTTGCTGCATTACAACTTCAAAGAAAATGGCACTATAAATCCTGCCTTGCCCAATCAATTACTCATCAAAGCAACATCAACACCTGCCTAAATAAAATTATGAGTTTCAACATTTCCTAATGGCAAACTACCATGTAGTACTGGAATTACCTCTTACTGAAGTTCTATGTATTCCTTTAATGAGGTTATGCTGTCTTTGGTCATTTAAATCTCATTTTCGCATTAATTGTTTTAAGAAAATTAGTCCTCTTTTTGTGTATTCTAAGAATGCATGTTACTCCTGAATCACCATCAGGAGGTTTTTTTTTTTCCTTTATCTGAATTCAATTTGGATTTATGAACAGTATTTTAAAGGAAATACTCTTTAAAATGTTAATTGGCCATCCTTCAACAGAAGGAATGAAAAGAAGAAACTACATGCCTACCTATGTGTCAATTCAAGTAGAATTCAAATCCCATGAAAAGACCAGTAGCTGAATATAGAATGCAACGAAATAAAAATGCACGAAATAAAAATGCTGTTTGAGACAGTGCAGGCAGAGAAACATGGAAATGAATACATTATGCTGTTCAGAACCATCACATTTAACAAAAGTATAGCAAGTTTAAAAAGCATTGTCAAGATTCCAAAACAACCGTTCTTTTCACAAGAGCCATGGAATTGTTTCACATATACGGGAATTCATTTCAATGGATTAATTTTTAATTGAAAGATTGATCCCATACAGCTGTGGTGGAGTGAGGTTATCATGCAACCTGAACTCTTCCAAACATGATTACAGAAACAACTAGCTATTTTAATTACATGAGTGTGCTGTTCACACTCAGTGTCCTGGATGTGGGAGGAAAGGACCTTATCCGAGGTGCATAAACAAGAGGGAATGTTGCTCTTATAATTGTTGCCTTTTAATTTTTTTTTGGCTTTGTTCCTTTTTTTTTTTTTTTTTTCCATTTAAGTGGTTTCTCATAGAATCATAGAATTATTTAGGTTGGAAGGGACCTCAAAGACCATGCAGTTTCAACACCCCACCATAGGCAGGGACACCTTCCATTAGAACAGGTTGCTCAAGGCCTCATCCAACCTGGCCTTGAACACCTCCAGGGAGGAAGCAGCCACAACTTCCCTGGGCAACCTGTTCTAGTGTTTCACCACCCTCACTGTAAAGAACTTCTTCCTAACATCTAGTTTAAATATCCCCTCTTCCCTTCCTAAAATCTGTCAATAGCAAAATCTTGCCAATTTTGACATCTGTAATTTTCTATACTAGTCAGCATATTCACAAGACATTTATTAGGAAAGTTACAGAAGTAAAATCCAGTCAAGACTGAAATGAACACTGAACTTCTTTTTTTTTTTTTTTAATAGGAACTAAAATAATGGGTTGTAGTTTGAATTTTCATTGTCAAGCAACTTTGATTTACCACAAAAGTCTGCATGAGCAATCATTCACAGCATCGTGACTCACAGCAGCATTAAAGGGAAAAAAATAAAATCAAGGTCGAAAAATGTCACTATTTATCTTCTAATGCTATCAGCAGTATGTTTGTTTGTTTGCTTGTGCATTTAAGAAAAAACACCAGAAATAAAAGATGCAATAGAAATTCTATTCGAATCCCTGTTTTTCAAGGGTTAGGCTAATAAATTGTGGTCATGGGTCCTCAAATTCTAATGCTTTAACATTCTTATTTTTCATGTAGTTAAAATAGTTTACAACTTCTTTGGGGCACAGAATAAATTTATTTTGTTTCTGGTAATTCTCACAGAAAATTGCTCCTTCAAAGGGTGAATTTTTCATTCATTGTAAAAAATTAAGACCAAACTCTGAGGTCTGTTGTAACACACAAGTCCCATAAAGGTACATAGCAGAAAACAGCACCCATCTGCTGGAGCTTCCAATTTCAAGTATACATGACTTGGATACTGCTTCGAGCAGAGGACACAATATGCAACATTTAACCTGAAGCAAATTAAAAGAAAGGTAGATTTCTGGCAAAGCACACTGAAATGATGGGATGAGGATAAGACCAGCACTGAAGCTAGTGCAAGGAAGAAGGGAGATTCAGGTCATAGCAGAAAGTAGTAGGATTGGCTCGAAATGCCATAGAGTTTCTGAATTAGTTAAGAATATTAAGGAAAGTGGAGAGAAGTTCATATTTTGGTGGTTTTTTTCGGTTCAATCATAGACAATTTGATTGCATCTGAAAGTATCTCAAACTCCTTTAAATAGCCTACTTGCCAACCATTACACTACGCCTGATGACTTGAAACTGAAGGGTGGCAGTACAAACAGTATCTGCCTACCTGGACAAATAGGCCCAAAACATTCTCTACCCTATGTTAGCATATAACATATGCACCAGAACTGAGCTACTGTATCACTCTATCAGTTTTTTTTCTCTTCAGCTCTCATTACAGTAGTCTCTCTTCCCCCAGTTTGTCATCTAACCCTGGTTCATCCTTGTTGTTATTTCTCAAGACCTTTTAATTGCTCATGACAGAAAAAGCTAACTGAGCACAGAGTAACAGTTGACTTACAGAATAAGAGGCTACGCATTTTATGTCTTTTAGAAAAAATATAGAGCAGTCAACTGGTGAATATGTCTCCAAGGAAGTACTGTGCAAACAATCATTCAACTGAGAGCTTGATGAATAATAAAGGTTTCTTACACTCTGGAGACCACAGTGATTTGATAATTTATTGATTTGCTTTCAAATGCCTGTTGTAATGCAGTTTATAACATTTAAAGACACCATATATTCAGTATTAAACAAAAATAATGGTGTTTTCTGAAGGTCATCACACTTGGAGGTCAAACACTTAAAGAAAATCTGACCACAAGGATCAATCCCTAAGGTACTGACCCAACTGAGAAGTTAAGTCTAAATTAAAACTAAGGACCCTTGGCTTTGGCTTTTGTCATATGTGCTATTCAGATTTTTTTATTCTTTTAGAAATAAATTTAGAGTTTCCCCACCCTATTAGTTTAGGTAAAAAATAAAATTAGGAGGAACGGCCACTTAACAGTTCTATAAATAATCAGTGTGTAACGTAGATCTCCCTTGGATGGAATACACTGGTACCATTCATATTTGTAAGGGTCCCAAGATCACAATCACACATCATCTGTAAGCTAACTTCTATGAGATTTACAATTATAAAAACACTTCCCCCACCCAGTATGTAAAGTATTTGATCTTTACTTATGTTTACATAAATTAAAAAATTCTACAGAGCCAGAACAGTATTGGTATTTGGTAAAACTTCTTGTATTCTTATCTTCTAATTCGATAGCCTTTTATTTATTACACAAACTAACATTCTGGAATTAAACTGTTCTGTTTAACCTGAAATGTTGCAAAATTTCTTCTAATCAGAACAATATAGATAGAATTTCATTTATATTATCTATAGATTGAATAGGAGAACATGCAAATACAGCATTCTATTACCACAGTTCCTTGGGGCATTTCCATAATTTCAGGCCATATTGTCTAGCCTGACCCAGCAATGTATCTACATTTAGGAAAATTTAAGATCAGATCAGTTTATCTACTGCCACAAAGCCTTACAGATCTATTTCTTCATAGAATCATTGAATGTTAGAAGTTGGAAGGGACCTCCAGAGACCATCGAGTCCAACCCCCCTGCCAAAGCGGGATCGCCTAGGGTAGTTCATGCACACTGGTTTTGAAAGTCTTCAGAGTAGGATACTCCACAGCTTCTCTGGGCAGCCTGTTCCAGTGCTCTGTCATCCTCACTGTAAGAAGTTTCTTCTCATGTTGAGGCGCAAGCTTCTATGTTCCAGTTTGTATCCATTGTTCCTTGTCTTATTACTGTGCACCACCAAAAAGAAATTGGCCCCGTATGCTTGACACCCACCTCTCAGATATTTACAAACGTTAATCAGATCCCCTTTCAGTCTTCTCAAGACCAGGTCTCTCAGCCTCTCAAGCACTCTAGTCATCCTCATGGCTCTCTGTTGGTCTCTCTAGCAGATCCCCATTTCTCTTGAATTGAAGAGCCCAAAACTGGACAAAATACTCCAGATGTGGTCTCACCAGGGCAAAGTAGAGGGAGAGAAGGACCTCCTTAGACCTGCTGGACACACTTTTAAACCTAACAAAACCTATCTTCTTTTATTCTTTTTTCTTAATTAAAAAGAAATTTTAATGCAGGATTGATAGAGGTCAATCACATCTTTCCTAAATAGAGAAAAAAAAGAAGAGACCCCAGGGCCTTGGACTGACAACCAGGTTCTCAGGATACGTTCTGAAAATACAAGCCTGGTGCAGCAAGAAAGAGACAAAAGTGAGAGCACAGAGCTCATCTCTGGCAACACCCTGGTCTCTCCACTTTCTAGACAACTAGGATGGAAGGCCTCTTAATACAAATACACAGATCAATCAAAAGACAGAAAATGAAAGATTGACAAGCATTTCTCTGGCATGTGAAGCCAGAAGAAGCAACTCCCTCAGAACACACAGTTAATGAGTGGTCAGTGCCAACTCCGGTGAAACAGGGCTTGGAGGCCTTGGGGTACCTATGCCTCACATTCACAGAATAGATCAATTTTAGGGTGTCTAAAACTACTTTGAAATCCCTGTCAAATACATGGGAGAAAGAGTATTTTTTAAAATGTCATGACAAATGTGTTTAGGTTTGGGGTTTTTAGTGGGGTTTGGGGTTTTTTTGTTTTTTTTGGGGGGGTGTTTTTTGGCATGCAATAGAAGCAATAAATGAAGCACTCATTCTGTGCTCTGAGTGCTCAGTATGGAGTGAAAGGGAAATAAATGCTCCTTTACCCAAGGAGACCCCTCATATTTCAGGAGAGTGTTTTAACCACCAGTCTACTGCATGCTCCACTCTTTCCTGTTGGAAACTTTCCAGTTGTTCCAAAATCCTACCTTATTTCCTCACATACAGTGAGAGAGCTAGAAGGATACTTTAGCTTAGTGGTTTGATCACTCATCACAGCTTTTTAAAAATAGCGAGAAACCAAAATATTTCATCTATGGTTTTAAAAAAGTTACTTAAAAACATATAATTCACCTTATGGCCTAGTTTTGATCTGTTAACTGAAACATCAGCAATATTCACAGTATTAGAATTATATTAAAATACACTGATGAAAACTCAGCTTTTAGGACCAAACAGACACAGAGGAAGGACTGACTCAGTGGCCACAGCAGTAATTACTGCAACAGCAATTTTCACCCTTCATTCTTTACTCTGTTTGTAATTATCCAGGAGTATTGATTGGTTTTACAAAATTATTAGCACATTTCTTTTTCACTAATTACTAATCAAATAAATAGGCTGTTATCCAAAATCTAAGAATTCATTAGTCTCATAATACACATTGGTTTTAAAGGACTATTTTCAAATACTGAGGGAAATTTGAACACTTTTTTCAGACCGATCCTCATGAGGCAGTGTTTGAATCAAGTACATAGTGCAGGTTGGATCTCTGAACAAGTCTGTAAGCACTTTGTGATTGAAGCTAGTTTGTCTATGGCATAGGCTCTACACAGAGATACACAGGTACCTCCCCTTCACCCAACTCTGCCTCCTATTCTCCTTCTGGAAAGTCCAAAACTTCAGTAAGGTTCTAGTAGCTTTCAGACACTTTAAAGCCCATGAAGGGTTTTTCAAAACCAATAAATGTCACACTGTTATCCAGTACACAGCACTTACCTGAGCATGTGTGCACTGACAAGTGAAACAACTAAATGTTGCCCACTCAGTCATTCTGTTAAAAGAGCAAATCCACTGATGCTCAGGGCTTCCCAGGCTAACAGATGGAAACCTTTGAGGTTGCTGATTAATGTGGGTACCACTGCTGTACATGGGCAAACTCAGGACCCAAACTTCCAACTAAGACCATGCTTCTTTTTCATGCTGGTGCACTGGAAAAGGGCGGATTGCCATTTGCTGAAGCCAAATTAACTTTTCCCTGCTCTGTGAGGGGAAAAAGGTTTCCCTATAAGATTCATTACAATTACCACTCCAAAAAGAGGGGATATTGGCAAACAGAAGAACACAAACTGGGATTTGATGCCCACCTGGTACACTGTTCTCAGACACGCTTGCTTCATACAGGCTACGGCTGAATAAAACCTCCTCCTCTTGTTCCTCTCTCAAGATAGTGACAATAGCTGTGGCTGTTCGAGGCGAGTTACCTTGATCTGAAGCCATCACTAGTAGCTGATCAGTGAAGTCTTTGGAAGTCAAAGGCTTCTGAAGAGTGATGTCACCTGTCTTCGCATTGATCTGAAATACATTATCTGCTACCATTAAACTATAAACAACAGCTCCATTTGACCCCAGATCCATGTCCTCCGCTCTCACAGTGGCTACCGTCTCGTTCACAGAAGTTTCAGCAGATACAAAGGCCCTGACAGGACTCTTTAAAAAAACTGGATCATTGTCATTGACATCATCAACATACACCACAACACTTACAGTGGTGCTTCTTGGCAAATAGGTGCTACAGTCACTTGCCACAGCCCTAAATGTATACTGGGATTTCGTCTCTCGGTCCAGTGCCTTTGTAGTAAGTATAGACCCCGTTACAGTGTCAACAGCAAACACTCCAAAGGTGTCATCAATGAGGGAGTACATAACTTCACCATTCAGGCCATCATCTTCATCAGAAGCAAGGAGGTTCAGGATGGTTGAGCCTTCCTCTAGGTCTTCTCTCACAGAGATTTGATACTGGGTCTTTGCAAACAATGGGTTGTGGTCATTTTCATCCAAGATAGTTAGATAGAGCTGTGCAGTGGAGCTTCTCGAAGGATTCCCTAGGTCATGGCACTCAATTAAGAGAGTGAAATTGCTGATGTCTTCTCTGTCTAAGCTACGAGTGACCATCAGTTTTCCTGAAGTGTTATCTAGTATGAAGTATTCCCCAACATTTCCACCTTTCGAATAGATAAAAAACAAAATTATCAAAACAATCTTTTTTAAAGAACCCCTTGTGAATAGTTATAATTGCAATAACAAGATCAAATTGCTCATACAGCTGGTGCACTCATGCCTTTCATGTATTTTATTTCTCTTATATGAATTAAGATCTGCATTTTGTTTAAATCAGTGAGTGGCAATGACAGTAAATAAAGAATGTCATATCAATTTACAGAGTGGCTCTTTTGCCAGATGCATGTCTTTTCTCCCAAAGCAGCACACCTTATAAAATCTTCTGCAATTACATTGCTGTGTGAAGTGACCTATTCCCAACCCTTGTTACAAATTCCAGAAACCTAAAAAGCATCACCAACAATTGTAATTACTTGTCCCTCATTCTCTTCTACAAATCTGTAATTTGGAAGCGAGTAGTTACCCAAGGTCTTGATTTGGAGGGCTTGGGGAGGTAAATAGGAAACAGTCAAAAGAAAAGTCAATGTTTTAAGTAACGGTGAATGGCATATAACACGCAGAAAGACCGTGGGTAATTACAGATCATAAAACACTGTGAAATTTAAACCAAGAAGACAAAGGAATTATTAACTGTTTCTTTAAAGGAAAAAGTGTTGGTTGCCTATCTGCCTACATTTGAGCTCTCACTGAGAGCCACAAAATAAACAGAACAAACTTGTATCTGTGCAAAGGTATTAAAGGACATTTTGAACAGCTGTGAAGCATACATTGGCATAGCGGACACACAGAAAGTTTAGCAATATGAAAACCAAGTATGACACTGCTAACTCCTGGGTGAAAGAAGCTCTCAAGATAAAATAAATGAGATTAAATATTTCAGTTATTTGGAGAGATATATTTATATTCAGAAGTTATATAACAAAAAGGGAAAAAATTACACCTTGGTGATTAATGCCTCCTTCCAGCATTTGGGAGTTTTGTTTTTCTTTTCTGTACTATTTCAAATGCAGAAAGTGCTTATTAATACTGACAAAGGGGTGAAAGATCTTTTTTTTCCACATGAAAAAAGCATTTGGATAAGATTGGAGCTAGGGAGGCACGGTAAAATCAAGACTTGTCTAAAACTTGCATACTGCTGTTTATATGCTTCTTGATTTATACTAACAAAAATGATGGAGTGTAACTTACCAATTATTTTGTATCTTAGAGTTCCATTATTGCCAGCATCCATATCTACAGCCTGGGTAATGTAAATGACAGAAGGCTGTTGGTTCTCTGGAATATGGATCTCAGGGGCAGGAAGGAGAAACCTGGGAGCGTGATCGTTTTCATCTAGCACTGTGCAGATAACTGTCACTGTGCTTGACAGTGGCAGGGCTCCACTATCTCGAACCAAAACTAAGATTAATAAAAAGAAAACAAACTTTATACAATGGTTGTGGGTGCAACAATAGATATTTTTTAGTAATAGCAGAATAGGAGTTATTTGTGCTACACAAAAAGCACATGTGCCTTTGTACCTGTGAATCTACTGTTTCCATCTAATTCAGATGGCATGAAGAAAGGTAATACTGATAGTAACACCATACACATTCTCACTTCCCATCTGACAGCCACTCATACAATCACACTGTTACCTTTAATGATGAAGACCTCCTGGGTTTCCCTGTCTAGTGATGCAGCTGTTACAAGTTCTCCACTGGTTGAGTTGATCCTGAATTTCTCAAAACCAGTTCCTGGTAAGATTTCATACTGAAGCAAGGAATTCAGTCCTTAAAAAGCAGAATGAAAGTCTTAATAAAACACAGTCACTGCCCTCAAATTCATGTCAGATTTGTCTCTCTCTGCTCCCCCTCCCTGGGAAACAGGTTATGGGTGAAATTATTTTTAATGCAGTAACTGCTTCTTCACCAGCACAGGAGATCCAAATTTCAAATCTGGACCTTCAAAATTCTCATCCAGATGGTGCTTTATGCCTAAGTTTCCCAAGCATTCCCCAGCCACATGTCTAGGGAATCAGGGCATGTCTCTAAATAAGCTGATACATCAGCATGGTGCAAAAAAGGATTAACTTAGTCAGCAGAATCCACACATTCATCTTCTGCTCTCCCTGAGGAAGGTTGCTCATTTCTCAAGAGGATGTCAAGCAAAATATCAGGCTGTTATGACAGCTCTGGTTCTCCACTTAACTTTGGTGAAAACTAATGCAAGTGTCTCTAAACAGTACAACACTGAATACTATAAACATTCAAAGAAAACATCCAGTTCTTGGCATGCACACCAGTTCTAAATATTCATAATACTGAGCAGGCAGGTCCCACCAGGGATCACAGGGTAGCCATCTCCTAGTTGTCTTGAACAGAAAAGCCAATTTGGTGGACATTCCCACAGTAAGCATCAGGCCTTTTAGACCACTTCAACTTGTAGCCAGTCTCCGAAATGGTTTTGTGAAGTCATACAGGATTTCCAGAAGGGAAGGTTAAAGAGTTTCCTTACCTACAGCTCTTCCTGAATGCCAATTTATTTTGGTTCCTAATTAGACTTGTATGTAGTACATAAATATTAGTCTTCCCATCTTTCTCTGGGAAACTGTCTAAAACTGTGTTAAGCTTTCAGAAATTTCTTTCGAATTGCCTTCCTGAGTTGAAACTATCATGGTAATAAAATAATTTGTTTCTTATTTCTCCCAGTTTTATACCCTCTTAAGGAAAGTATAATGTCATCCCCATCATACTTATATTATTAAATGTAATTAGTTTAATCCTACATGATACTTGAAGGCCTTCTCCTACTGTTCTTATTTTTTCCCCCAATTTTTTCTAAGTTTCATTCCATCATTCTGTGTTTTTCCAACCAACAATCACCCTTTTAGAAGCGTAGAGACAGTTGGTGCACCTGGAAAACTACAGCACTCTTAGCTCATACAAAAACTGTTGTTCAAACAGTGCCTGTCTGTTCTCTTCTGCCAGAGTTGAAACAGGACAATCTGCACTGGAGTTGATGGAGAAACACCAGTGTAAGAGAAAATAGAACCTGTGGGGTTTTTACCATCTGTGATGTCTTTTGTTTACCTTCGAATAGCTTTGCTGCATAGTTGACAATGTTACTGAAACTTAAGAGAATTATTACTGCAACTGCATTTGCACCTAAACTACATCAAAGAAGGAACCTATTCACACAATATACAACAGGGAAAAAAAATTACATAAATCCCTCTAGCTTTCCAGAAGGGAGGGGAAAAAAATCAGAACAGGAAGGACAATCAAAGAGAATGCATTAGAAGTTTACTGAGAAATACTATCTGATCTGCCCACGTTAGATGACTTTCAACTACATTAAAAAAAAGGATACTCATATCTTTGCCTGTATTTATTTACCCTTAATCACCAATATGCTACAGATGGAAAAGCAGACACATGATGCTGCACAGCTGATATTAACTATTAGATGTTGGTTCTCTTGCAACAGTTGCAACAGAACTGCTGCAACCCAGTGTCTGGCAGATTTCGCAACAGACATTAGTGTTAAAAAAAAAAAAACAAAAAACCCACAGCCAACCAACTTGACTATTCACACACTGCTGAAATTAAAACTTTTAATTCTTAAAGGACAGAGATATTTGACACCTGAATTACATTTATTTACCAAGTACTTACTGCCTCCTTTCTCAGATTCATTTGCTAGGAGCATATACCTAGCAGTAAAGGAAAGCACATGTCCTGCCTAAGAGAGGAGTGTGATGACTCTACCCATTCACATAACACATCACAACAGTTGACATGTTTGCACTTAATCCAAGCTGTTAGTTAATTTCAGTACCGCATGTCACACTTTGGGGGCTGAAATTACAATCTCAAATGAGAAACGAGCTACTCTTCCTGTGCATTATGAGCTGGAAGAGGAGCTAAGTCCCTTGGCAAGGATTCCTTTCTCTTCAGGCCAAATGGCAGGGTGGATGCATGGTGACTGACCTGCAGCCAAGAAACACTTCAACCTCTTTTCCTACTCCTCAACCATGCACAGGTAGCCGTTGTGCTCCCACAGCTTCTTAGAAGCAGCAGCTGTGACATTACACTGAATACATCTAGTGCCAACATCAGTGAAGAAGAAACGGGAACAAACATCCACCCTGCTCCAAATCTGGGCTCAAGTCACCGAATCACAGAATTAACCAGGTTGGAAAAGACCTTTAGGATCATCGAGTCAAACTTATCACCCTTCTAATTAACTAAACCATGGCACTAATTGCCTTACTCAGCCTTCTCTTAAACACCTCCAGGGATGCTAAATCCACCAACTCCCCAGGCAGCCTGTTCCAAAGGGCAATCACTCTTTCCATGTAGAACTTCCTCCTAAAGTCCCTTATCTATAATGCTAGTGATGTTAAGACCATGGTAACCCACAAATATGAGCAAGTCAAAACATCTAGTGAATGTCAGAAAACCCTGTCTCTAAGAGATTTTTCTCCTAAGGTGGAAGGCTTAACTACTGAATCAGAGAGGTGTGCATCAGCTTAAAAGCAGACCTTGACAAATTCTAGTTCAGGTCACAGTTTCTGCAAAGACATCTCAAGACAAACTCCTGACCTACTCTAAATATGCTGCTATTCTAAATATGCTGTGGGTATCCTTTTTTTCCATGCATTTTGCCCCAGCATTTACCTTTATTATACACATCTTTATGCTTGAGTTTACTTGTGTTGTACTGTTAGATGCTGGCCTTGGGACAGGTGGAGAGCTCCCACAGGGTAAGAGGACTTTGAGAAAGTGAGGGAACATAAAAGCTGCAGTAAGCAACCCTTAGTATAAGCAGGAGGCAGCTGGCCCAACTAGGTGTTCCATGGATATCCACATCACAAGCAAAAGTTTTAGTAGTGATTTCCCAAAAGAAAAGACCTTTTGAACTAGAAGAAAGCTTAAAGCTTGGGTGAAACACAAAAAAGTGATAGCTGCTTTCTTCCCTCTTACCTTCACAGGGAGTGAAATAGACAGACTAAGAAAAGGTTGATGATATCTGGTATTGTCAGCAAAAATTATTCCTCCCTGTGGTCAGTCAGAGGACATGTGAAGTGACAAAAAAAACCCAAAATAAAACAATATATGCGATGGGAGGAAAGTCCTCCACTGAGACTATGCAAATATTACTGGGATGTGAACTACAATTTAAATAGTGCATAAAAACAAAGGAAAAAAAAAGAACATAATGAGAAAAGTAATCTAATTCAACATACTATCCTCAAAGCAGAATAAAGGTAAGAAGCATTATGTTTAAATAACTCCTAGATAAAACCTATTTTCTTAAACGATGATCATCACTTCAGTATCTGTTTGGAGAAATACTGACATAGGGCTAAATCAGGAAAACATGTGGAAAAATACAATAGAAGGATGGTGGTTACTGGAAAATGTACTTCATAACAAAGCAGGAAAGAATCATCAGCAACAACAGTGCTCCAACCCAAAGTGTCTGCGCAGGCAGGCGCACACCATACCACCCAGTACACTTGGAATGCCCTTTCCTTTTCACTCTGCCAAGCCAATCCTTCTCCCTCCTTCTAATAGATCACAAAATTTCCCTTCTGCTACACTTCCCAGAAGATGGGTAATAAATAAATAAATAGCAGATGGCAAAAGGAGGAAGAGGAATTTAAGTAAATTTCCATTTCATGTCTCTGTTGCAAAATTTTAACTTTACATACTGCCTCTTTTTTAAAATAGTGTGATCCACAAAAGAAAGAAAATACTTGGAAGAGCTATGTACAGAGGTAGACTAATACTGCTCGGCTGTCACAAAGATTTTTATAGGCAGGGCTATCCACCCTTTCCCTAGTTTCTAAATACTTCACATACTTACAGGGAAATGTTTCTTCTATACAGCATCTCCGAGCTCACATCAGCCTTTTGTAACCAACACAATGAAATGACAGATTTTACTGAAAGCAGAAAATTATCTTGCTAGCAAGATCTATTGCTTTATCTATTTTTTTTTGATAGCACAACCTTAAATAATTCTCAAGATGTGCAGAAAGTGAATCCACAGTAAAATGAAAATCATTCAGAGCTGTGACAACCTTTAGGGCAGTCATAGCAGTAATGTAGTATTTAATTCTCTTTCCAGATTTTATCTTCACTGCAGACCACAAGCCGTGTGCAATTTTTTCATGCTACACTAATTGTATGCAATGTGCATGCAGTATTACTTAAGATTTTCTCCAGCACACAGACTACCTGTAACATACTATGCATTTTAGATATTTCAGAAGAGCAGGCAGATGAAGAACTAGAAGGAAGTTTTTGTTGTTTAGCAAAGACCCTCTCACATTTAGTCCTTACCTGCAATTCAAAAAGCTTATGAACCACCCCTTCTTACTCATCCATTCGGCCTATGTTTGAACAGCAATGAATTAACATTCTTATGTATGCAAAATTCTATTTGACATCCAGGGATAAACTAGCTGGAAAACCTTGGTTGACAGTGCCCCTCTCTGGTCAGAAGAGATCAGTGCATATGTGCTCGGTTCTGCTGCAAAAGCAGGAACCTGCCTATTGAACTGATTCAAGATGCCCTGAGAGAGAGAGGAACAAAACGATCAAGAAACTTTAAGTGAGTTGAATCAGAGGACGCTATCTTCACGTGGAAGCCACAGTACACTGAGCAACTCAGTAACGTACACGTGTTTTATACTTAACGCACCAGTCACAGCTGAAGCTACCCCAGTGCTCAGGCCAGAATACCTCCAAGCCCTGAATAGTAGTAGACATGGTTTAAAACTCAAAATTCAAACATTATGTTGGGAAAAGGACAACAGTTGTACACAGTAGCACAGCAGGCATTAAGATTTGATCCCGTGGTGGCATGACTCATACAACTGGGGTGCTGCAGTAGATGGCTAAGAACTCTACAGAAGGGACAGGCAAGGAAAGAGAAGTGGAGGCGTGGCCCTGTATGCTAAGGAGTGCTACCAACATGTAGAATTTAATGATAGTGACAACAGGATTAATTATTTATGGGTAAGAACCAGAAGGAAGGCCAGTAAGACATACTGTATATGGTAGGAGGTGTTATAGACAATCCCCCAGTTTAAAAAAGCAGATAAAATATTCTTAATAGTTGCAAGAAGTATCACCATCATTTCCCCTTGCTCTCATGGGGAACTTCAGTTTACCAGATGCCTATCAGAAATAATATAGCAGAAAGGAAGCAGTCTGAGAGGTTCCTGGAGTGTGTGGAAGATGCCTCCCTCACTGTTTGTGTCAGGAAGTTAACCAGTGAAGGCATCCTGCTGGACCTGCTGTTTGTGAACAGAGAAGGACTTGTGGGGGCACAGTCTTTGGCACAGCAATCACAAAATAATGCAGTACGATTCTTGGAGCAGTGAAGAAGGTGGTCAGCGGAACTGCCACCTTGGACTTCAGGAAGGCAGACTTGGGCTTTTTTAAGAACCTGACTGACAGAGTCCCTTGTGAGTGACTGGTGGTCCTGAATGTTGGTCCTGAAAGGAAGAGGAGTCCAGGAAAGCTCAGCATTCTTCAAGAAGGAAGTCTCAAAGGTGCAGAAGCAGGTTATACTCATGTGCCAAAAGACTAGCATGTAGGAAGAAGATCAGCTTGGCTAAATAGGAAACTTGAGCTGCAACTCAGGTGAAAAACAAGAGTTTATGGCATCTATAAGAGGCAGGGCACTTAGGAAGATTACAAAGGTGTCATGAGGTCACGTAATGAGAAAAACAGAAAGGCCAAATCCCAACTAGAACGTAATCTGGCTTCTGTTATTAAGGACAACAAGAAGTGTTTCAACAAATTGGCAACAAAAGGGGGAATGTCCCAGGTTGGGAATTATAGGGTTAAAACTCCTCTAGGGACTAGAGGAGAATGTTATTCAGTCCCATAATTCTGCTATCTCTTCATAAGCTCAGGGCAAGGACAGCTTGCTCTCCTTTCCTCCCCCTCCAGCCGTGTCTGGGCAGGAGCTGTTATCGGGTAAATACGTAAGCAGGTAGGTCTGTTTTGGGGCCTAGGAATGGCAGAAGCATGGGGTGGGGAGGATCGGAGCAATGGGGTTTATAGGTTTAGTTCTGGGATGGGAACAAAATTCAAGGGGGTTGCTATGACTTCTATATGTGCTCTGTAATTTTTTTTTCCATGCATCTCTCTATCCAAAATATAATTCTGTTATTTTCTCCAATTCATTCTAGAGTTTTCATTCTGTCAGCAGTAAAACCATGACAGGGACTAAGGAGAATCTCCATCCTTAATTTACCTAAGGTATGCAATATCTGCTTTGCCTCACTCTTTAGTAGTAGAACTAGTTATTTTCTGGGCAATAAGCTCCCTGAGCTGGAAGACAGGAAACAGAATGCAAGAGGAAATGGTTAGTGACCTGTTACATCAGTTTGATCCACTTAAGTTTATGGGGCTGATTGGAATTCAACTAAGGGTTCTCACAGCAGTGCTAACCAAGCCACTTTCCATCAGTTATCAGCAATCCTAGCTAATGTGAGGCCCATCTACAAGAAGGGCCAGAAGGAGGGATGTGGATCATAGAATGGTTTAGGTTGGAAGGGACCTCAAAGATCACCCAGTTCCAGCCCCCTGCTATAGGCAGGGACACCTCCCACTAGAACAAGTCTCTCATAGGCCTCATCCAACCTGGCCTTGAACACCTTCAGGAAGGAAGCAGCCACAACCTCCCTGGGCAATCCATTGCAATGTCTCACCACCTTCACTGTAAAGAACTTCCTCCTAACATCCTGTTTAAATCTCCCCTCTTCCAGCTGAAACCCATTACCCCTTGTCCTGGATGAGGAGAAAGGTGTGTGGATAATGTGAATGTTGTCCACCTAGACTTTACTAAATTCTCTGAAAGAGTGCTCCAGCAACCTCCTGGAGAAAAAAAGTGCTCATGACTTGGATGGCCATATACTTCACTTGGTTGAAAACTGGCTGGCTGGCTGGGCTCAGAGAGTTGTGGTGAATGGGGTTACATCCACAGGTGGCAGAGACATGCAGATGCAATGCTTAGGGACATGGTTTAGCAGTAGACTTGGTAGTTAAGTTAACGGTCAGATTTGATGATCTCAAAAGTCTCTTCTAGCCTAAATGATTCTATGAATCTACTATGGTGTACAATGAAATGAACGGGAAAAGGACTGAAAATACCTTCATCTCTGTCCATAGCTTCCACCTTTATGACAAACTCTCCTGGATTTTGGTTTTCATGAACTGCAGTCTCATAATTTTTTTTCAGAAATACTGGGTTCTCATCATTAACATCAACAACAATGATGGTTAGAACTTGTGTGGCAGAGAAAGCTGGGCTGCCATCATCAAGAGCCATAACTGTCAAACTGTGGCACCCTTGAATCTCTCGGTCCAGAGGCTGTGCTGTAGTTAAGAGTCCTATTATTTAAAAAAAAAAAAAGAGGTATTAAAAAAGTATTCTGGTCCAGGCTAGGATCCTAGTTGTTCCAGCACTCACTGCTTTAATGTAGCATCACTGTGCATACAGTGCCACTGCTGCAAGGCTTCAACCACCTAGAGTTAACCATTACCTGTGATTGTCTTCAGAGTCCTACCTTGCCCAGAAATGCACGTTTTGACACCAGAGGAAATTTAGATTTATGAAATACTCAAACAAAGCTCAAATATTCATCTTTATTTAACTTTGGGTTAATTTTTGGTTTTGTTTTTTTTTTAATTTAAACTTCAATATTGGGTTTCTTTCATATATAAGTTATTTGAATAGAATAGAATAGAATAGAATAGAATAGAATAGAATAGAATAGAATAGAATAGAATAGAATAGAATAGAATAGAATAGAATAGAATAGAATAGAATACTGGTTGGAAGATACTCTACAAATCAGTGTCAGTTGTATCACATAATGGATTCAAAATCAGAATAAGAACTAGAAAATATTGCAACTACTAGGATGAGATTTGCATTTGTGTGCAGATGGTGTAACAGCTACAAAAGTAATTCAAGAGGCAGAGAATTTCAGAGAGCTGAAGAAATTCCAAAGAACCAGTACCTGTGATTTTGTCCAATACAAACACTTTGTTTTCATTGCCAGAAAGAATGTGATATGTGACTTGTCCATTTCTTCCCTCATCAGGATCCTTTGCAAGTACATGGTGTACGAGGAAGCCCACCTCCACATCCTCCATGACATAGGAAAGAGGCAAAGATGTAAAACTGGGACTGTTGTCATTGATATCTAAAATAACAATTTTCACAGCTAGGGAATCAAGCCTGCGATTAGTCTGGTTCATTGCCTGGTCTGCTGCAAACACTGTAAGGATCACAGAGGGAGCAGTCTCCCTGTCTAGTGGAAAAGCTGTAGTCAAGGTGCCATAAGAAGGGTGAATAAGAAATGGATTTTCACTCATGTTACTCTTTCCTAGGGAATACTGTATTTTGCTGTTCAGAAAACTGCCATCTCCATCTTTTGCATTGAATGTGTACACCAGAGTGCCAACAGGTACATTTTCCTCTACACCAATCACTACAAAGTCATCTTGAAAATATGGAGAATGATCGTTCTCATCTTCTACATCAATATTTAGGAAGACAGTGCTATTCTGTGGAGGAGTATCACTATAATCCTTTATAGTAACTTGCAAAAGAAAGTGTGAAGCTGTTTCATAGTCAAGTTCTTTGGAAAGAAAAAGGTTTCCTGTCAAGCTGTCCATTTCAAAATGACCACCATCATCTTTAGCGATACTGAAATGCCGTTTCCTGCTGGCTGTTGGATGATTATCAGGCCACTTCAGAAAATTCAACATTTGTGCAGGTTTAAAATTTTCAGGTATGACAAAGTTCTTGACACCTTGAGAGAAGACAGATGTCATGTTGGGTAGTGGGATTATCTGCAACAAAAGCACAAAGACTGCAATATTTTCTCATTGTTATTATGAATAATGTAATGAAAACTGCCTTCCTTAATTTAGAGTTTAATAATTTACTATATTGATGACTATATTTACTCAAAGTATGTCTCAAAGCTAGAAAAACTCAACATCCTCTTAAGAGCTCAAACAGTCGTTGTCCAGTCATTCTATAAATCCTATCTTTCATTCCCATCCCATTCTTGTCCCTTTTTATAAAAAGGGACAAGACTGTCTCTCACTCTGTAAATCACAGGAACCCAAAGACAGACAATGTGAACACTACTATCTCTGCCCCTACTCTGAAGCACTTCAACTATGTCTTTAAACATAGGGCAGCATGACAAGGATGGACACAACAAATAATCTGTATGTTATGCAGTTTGCAAAACACAACAGATAGCTGGAATTTGTTGTGAAAGTTATGTCATTACATGGTTTCATTCATTATAGACTGCTGCAGAATTCCAAGTTAATGCTTTAAAATTAATCTCTTTAACCATGAGAATTGCATTTGCCTTGTTTTGACGGAAGCATTTTCTGCTAAGCTATTTGCAATTAATTGTCTTTTGGGTGACATGAAAATAGCAGCCACAGTGATGTTCAGCCTCTGATAGAGGAACACACAAGTAGGCTGGACACAGCAGCCTCACCACAGCTTGATGAATAGCAGGTCACTGGTTGTAGAAAGAGCACATGCTGGATTGCACGTTCCCATGCAGAACAGACCTGTATAAACTAGCAAAAATGAAGGTATCCTTATACTGGATTACAAAGAGAATTTAGAAAAGAAAGTAACAGAGTGGAGAAAAAAAAAATACTCCCCCACTTCCAGTGCCTCCTGCTGTTTGCTTTTCATTCTGTCTACCTGGATATTTCCTTTCTCTTTTCCAGTATTTAAAATGACCTAATGCTAAAGCACAAACATCACTTATTTGCAAGACAGCCCAGAACACTGTTGTGTATTCTTAACAAATCAAAATGACTCTGCTTTCTCTTTTCTTCTCTCAATAGAATAATGGATAAAGTAAATTACCATGAGATAAACGTTATAAACACTTTAACCTCTGCCTTTCTTAGTTCATTTTCCTAGCTTCTTCCAAAACTGTTTATTCAAAGAAATTAAGTATGTAACATAACTGTTCAGTGCATACAGCATAAACAAGTACCTCGATGTAAACAGAAGCCTGTCCTTGAAGTGAAGGCATCCCCTGATCCCTGGCTGTGACCACCACTCTGTAGTCTGATCTCTCAGTATGTGAGAGAGATTGGGTTGTTCTTAACTCTCCACTGAGAGCATCAATCTGGAAGTATCCTATATCCTCTCCTACAGGGAAAAAGTGGATATGAGTTACTGCAGGTCTCCTCAGCTTGCCACCATAGTACTGAACATTGTAATTAACAGTAAGAAAGAGCAGGACCCAAAGAAAAGGGAACATGTTGCATTCACTTACGTTTGTAGCTCTTTTGGTTCACTTCTTCCTTCATAGAGTACCTAGTTATTATAAACCACTTACTCTGAATTATGAAAGATACAGGGAGAAATTCTATGGAGTACTAAAGCAACTACTTCATTCACACCAAGGGTGCATGCATCAGAAAAGCAGCAGGTAGTAAAGTAAAATTATTTGTGACTTAAAATCATAGAACCAATTAGGTTGCTACAGACCCTCAAAATCACAAATTTCAGCTGCAGACCTCACACTGTGAGGTCTTACCACTAAAACCCTGTCCCAAAATGCCATGCCTACATATGTTTTAAATACCTCCAGGGATGGAAACTCAACCAGTTCTGTGGGTAACCTGTTCTAGTGGTCAACGACCCTTTTATTGAAGAAATTTTTCCCATCTAAACTTCCCCTGCATGACTTGAGGCTGTTTACTCCTGTCCTGGGAAAAGAGAATGACTTCCCACCTCCCCTCATTTTCAAGTAATGCAATACAAATGACTCTTGACTTTTTAATAATATTGGGAAAGTATCTATTACTTGGCACACATTATCAAAAAGTAAGAAAATTCAAATTTGTCTTAATTACTTCTCTCTTAAAATACTACACAAGCAACTTTTTGCTACGTGAGTTTTTAATAAGGTGTGCTAGTGAGTTAAACAAAGTCATGCAGCATAACAGCTGCCATTCTAATAAGCAACCATGGTAAAAATAAATCCAGTGCAGATGTAGTACACAAAACATCCATAAAGAACTATATTTCTATAGGCACCTAAGTGAGCATGAAGCTGTTTATGTTCTCCAAATCAGCCCATGCAAATTAGTCAGCTGCACATATAGATGTTCAGTTTTGTTTCCAATCACCTCACTGGCAATGTGAAATACCTGTAGAATTTGAAAAAAAAAAAAACAACTGAGCAGGCCAGTTAGAAAATAGGGTTTCCATGATTAACAAGTAAGAATTTCTTTCAATATTGTTCTTATATTTTTGAAGGACTACAGGTTTCTAGCGCTCCTGGGTTGACTCTTGCAATGAGTCTGGAAATGAAGCAAGGCAACTGGCAACAGAAAGAAATTCATATGTAGAGAAAATTTTGTTAAATGAGACAGTCCTACATTCTGCATTGTTCATGACAGTTTCAGAATACTGATGCTGCTGTGTTATTGTTTTCATGGATAGCTTTTGGTTGCTTTCCTGGTTTAGGTCCCAACAGTACATCTATATACACAGATACACTGTTTTGTTCCATATAAAGTTTCATAACACAAAATCCCAGCTAAGAAAAAGCAGAGGATATATGACAAGCAGAACACAATGTGAATTGCATGGCTATCTTTATAGCACTTCACTAAAACTGACATTTAAAATAACTGATAGGGAGAACTAACCAAAAAACAAACAAACAAACAAACAAACAAAAAACCCCCAAATGAAACATACACCCTGTAAACAGAAGTGCACAGAAACTATTCATTTTTCTACCAGGCTGAAGCTAGTGACGAAAGCAAATAAAGAATAAAATAGTTTAAAATAATCAGAAAACAAAATCATTGCAAGTACATAACTGCAATCTGAGCATAGGGCTATAACAATCCACCCTTTTTTTTGGCCCTGATGAGGACAGTCAGTACCTCTTAACATAAAGACCAACACTTATTTTTCATTTCAAGCAGCACAGTAGATAGCTATGCTCGACTGAAACAAGTGTCAGTCCACAGAGGCTCTGAAGGATTAAAGTTTATTTGATAGGAGAAAAAAAAATTGGTCAGAATCTACATTTTTTAAATAAATTATAATAGAACTGGTAAGAAAATAAATTATCAACAATGTTATTCCTTAAAGATTGCAATTCCACTGAAATTGAAATACTGCAGACACAGCCCATTTTGTGCATGTTTTGTAGTGACAGAAAACAGAAACAAGTAACAGAAAAGTCTGATAATGTTGGAACAAGATATTCTACAAAAGACAGATCTTGCTTTTTTCAATTGATTTAATAAATGATAGGCACTAAGTGAAGAGAGAACATTTTTTAACATTTTAGTCCAAGATTACCAAGACCAAGTGCATGTGGTGACTTGCTAACCTTCTAAATGACACACTGAATCCTTCCTCTCATTCTTTTGGAAGTTCAGAGTGAGGAATAAACGAAAAGGCAATTTTAAGTTTCACATTCAAAGAGCATATCAATCTCACTGCTTGTATTGGGTTCCCAAAAGCCCAATAAATACTCAATCTGATTTGGAAGTAAAAATATATAAAACTTTAACAATAGATAGGAGGGAAAGGTTTGTTTTTTTTTTTTTTTACAGAAGGTGGGAGGAAAGGGGAACCAGAATGCAGGGTATGGGGAATGAGGGAAAAAATACAGAAGCTGGGGAGAAGGGAAAAAAGGGTAAACAAAATACAAATACAATCTGTGGAAGGCAATTGAGTCCAAAGCCTGAGATGGATGGTTTTGATGTTGGATGAAGGCAGGATGTAGGAATTTGATGGTGAAAAAGCAGTTAGTCCAAGTTCCAAACAAAAATGGTGGTGTTCTCCACCTGCTGGCAGAGAGCACACGGTGGTCTCGCAGCAGAGTGGCAGGAGCAGTTATTCCAGGCAAGCACGACCAAAGAGAGAGAGAAAAGACAACCTGACTTCCCCTTTTTATAGCAAAGTCCTAGCAGGAAGTGTGAGTGGCTAACCATGATACCTGGGGGCATGTCAGACCACCCCTTGGGAGGAGTCAGGGGGTTCCCAGGTGGGCTTAACCCTTTACAATGCTTTAAAAGTTCATGCCCCTGGCGCTTTCAGAAACATCTACAGAGCTCTCATCTCTCAAAGTATCTGAATTAGGCAGAGTGTTCAAGCCTTCCATGGACTGGCATTCAGAAAAAATGTCCCAGAAAGTGGATAGAAAGTAACAGCAGAGTCTTCTTGGATATTCAGTGCTGCTTAGCCATGTATTTTTACCTAATTTCCAAAGAACTGTATATTTCCTCGGTTTAAAAATACTCAATGCCTTGGCCATCTCATTCTCCTTTGAGATGAAAGAAAAGTTGTTTGTTCTAACAGAGGAAAGCAACACCATGGCTCTCAAAGAGATTGAACACCACAGCAAGTCTAGGAATGCTCCCCACACACTACTTGCAAATCACCTTGGAGAACAAGTACCTGTCCACAAGTTTGTACAAAACTTGCCAATTCATTTATGTTAGTAAATGAGGCTTGTCCTAGCACTTAAGCAGTCAAGTGCTAATGTATCTACAGAATCGGTCCGAAAATAACTGTAAAAGCCTCTAATTTGCCAGTGCTAGTATTAACTCACAAAGCAATAGCTTATGATGCATTATAAATAGAGTATTTCTAGTTATAAATGCTATTCTACAACCTACTGACAGTTAACAGAAAGCCATTCAACTCACTTTGTAATTGCTACCATCAGTGAGGAGTGGATCACACAGCTTGGATTTACTTCCCTCTGAATGAGGTTACTTTTTCATAACACAAAAGTAGAGGTATGGCCATATGATCATGAGTTTCCATACACATGAATGTTTAAGCATTAAAAAAAAATATTTTCTGTGAAGAGGGAGGAGCATTTTAAATAAAAACAATTCTCCTCTGAAGGTTAAAATTCAGCTGCTGTGTAGACCTCATAGTTCTTTTACAGATTCTTCCTTATGTAATTTATTGGCATTTGCTATTACTCTTCCTACATAAAGTAATCTATTGCTGCTACCTTGGCATTTACTTAAGAACTCAAGAATATTAAAAATTACTCAGTAACTCTTAACAGCTGACATTGAGGCTGGTCGCTCTTAATCTTGGGGCAGTGCCTCAGCTGCTGAAAAGAGCACTGGTTTGCATGCAGTCCTCCAATTAACCTGATGTCTTTGTGTTTAACAAATACGTCTGTAAATCAGATCATATTGCTTCTTCATATTTTAGTCCTGAACAGTGCCCCAGAACTAGAAAATACTATGTTAAATATAAATCAGGCAAGAACTTCACCGTGAAACAGAACACCAGATGTTAAAGGCTGTGAGCCAACTAACAACAACAACAACAAAAATTAGTATCAGAGCAGCTCAGCTGTTTCTGGATTTGTTTACTGGCAAAAATATCTAGTTCCAAGGTTGGGAGGGCTGTTTTTAGCCTTTGGTTCTTTCTAGACACAGCACTTGCAGACCAGTTGTCTTTTCTGTTGCTAGTCACTTTTGCAATTTGAATTCTTACTTACTCCCCTCTGAGGTTCTACAGTGAAGTCAGTAAGAAAATTCATTGTGCTGTTTGAAAGATAATAGGGTTAGATAAATAGACAGGCAGAGAGCCCTGAAGAATATGTTCCTTATTGCCTTGCCATCACCCTTCAAAATAACTGTTGTATACTCATTCCTTGGTTGTATATGTATATGTATAGTATATGTATATTCACTCTTATTCTTAAGGGGGTGTCATTTCATGAAAAATATTATTATCCACAATACAGAAGTCTACAATTCTCTCCATCTCATTCTGGAAGAAGCAGTCACTTTCAACCAAATTGTGAGAATAATAGTGTGGCCATAAACTGAGCCTACAGTCTTATTATCTACAGATATTTCAACTGTAAATTTTCCAACATTTCTCATTTTCAAAGCATTCTTTGGTGGAAGAGAGCAGTGTTAGTTTGTCTGGCCCTTGTGTGTTTGGATCTTAAAGTCCTTTCATTACTCCACAGAAGTCAGAAGGGTATATAAAGACACAGTATAGCATACCCCATGGAAATCTTTTGGTAATTTCAGCCTCAGCAAGAGAGGTTCCTTTGCTCTTAAAGAATGAGGAGTAATGTAGCTTTGCAGTATTTTGTTCGTTACTCAGCAGTGCCAAACAATTGTAGTAAGTTTAAAGTAACCAAGGCCAACTTTGAGCTCTGCGTTTATAGAAAAGAGCACCCAAGGAAATGTGGATAGAAACACTGGAAACGTTTTCTTGCTCTGATAAAACTATAGGCTCTATGTGCCAATTACCACAGACTACAAATAGCAAGCTAAAAAGGTATTGATTTTTTTGGTAGAATACAGCAAGTATTAGAAGGAATAGTTCTATTCTTGGCACTTCTTGCTGTTTTGAACCAATAGTGATGCGGGGCGGGGTGGGGGACGACGACGACACCAGATGTTTTCTCACTGGATACAAATGAAGCTGTTTTGCCAGAAAGTGTAGCATGTGGTATGCGCCAAACCCAGAGATAGCATCTATGTTTCTTACCAGTATTAGTGCCCCAATTCCACTCATGACATAATTTATGACTGCTCTGTTACTGATCTTACTGCAAACAAAACCGGATTCTACAGCTTACCCCAGAAATTTAACTACTATGTGTAGAAAGAGAGAAGCACTTTCAAGTGCCCGCACTGTACCAGGCTAACGTAGTGCTAAACATGAACTAAACCCACAAGTCTCATTGTTTGCCCCAATTATCTGCTGATCCTTCTGATCACTGTCTCGGACTGTCATGAACCGTTCTTTCAGCAGGAACATTTTCAAGTGGCCATAAGAAATGAGAGTACCCTTTAAGATGTTAAACAACTGACTGAAACTAAATCGCACAAGATCATGGTCCTGATCTTTTATGAGTATTTGTTTGAATGCTCTGTCAAGTCACATAAGCAACCAAACCCTTGGGAAGATGTAGTGAAGAGGAAAGAGAGGAAAGGTAACTGCTTGCATTCCTTAGATACTTCATAAAACATATGATGGTCTGGATCCTATTTACACAGGCATCTTTATCCTAACAGACACAAAACAGACATCATATTCTGTATGTATGCATGGCAGCTCTAGAATTCCAGATATTTCAATGTAATCTTTTTCTTATGAATAGCACTTGAAATTCTTACCTGATTCTATTGAATATAATACAACACCATTGTTTCCAGAATCAAAGTCTTTTGCAAAGACAGTGGTAATAAGTGCCCCTGATGGCTGCCCTTCCAAAACCTGCCATCAAGAAGTTTAGAAATAATTTGCAAATATACAGCAATAACAGCAAGTTTTACACTAAATTCCTTGCCATAATACAAGAGTTTAGCTGTTGCTCCGTTTTGCATTTCAGTAATACGTAAAGTCAGTGCAAAATGCACTTCAGGAAACGGTTAAATAACACAGTTCTAGCAATCCTCAGTTACGGTCTGTGTAAACTGTTAAAATCTTTAGTTCAGCGGACTCACAGGTCAGAAATTTAGAGACTCTAAAGCATGCACCAATAAAACTGTCCCTGTATGTATATCCTTTACATCTAACCGCGTACACGGTGGAGAAGCGTAACCATGTGATAAACGCTGAAATTCCCCAGATCACCCGAATCTCCGTTACGAACAGGTGGCATTTGTGCCTGGGTGCGGCGCCAGCATTCGGCAGGAGAGGGGGTCTGGGCTGCCGCCACAGGGTGGTGCTCAGAGCACGCACGGCGCCCGCCAGCAGCACTCACCCGGAGGTGCAGGCGCTGCTCGGGCCCCGCCTGAGGGAAGTGCGGGTGGTGATCATTGACGTCCCTCACCGCCACGTACACTGCCGCCGTGGCGTTAAACGGCGGCGAGCCATGGTCGGTCACTAGCACGGTCAGTTGATGATGAGCTTGTTTTTCACGGTCTAGTGCAACCCAGTTTATAATTTCACCTGATGGACAACGAAAAAGGAGAAATGGAGTTAGATATTTACTATGTGTCAGCGCTCATCTTACCACACGTAATTCTGCATCTAATTTGACGTGAAATAACGATACCTGTTTTCTGATACACCTTACTGACATTAAAATCTCTATTTTTTTTCCAAGCTCTGTTCTATAGAGACATTGTCAATCACAGTCTGCATTTATAGTTAAGCACCTTATTGAATCCTTTACTGTACAGTGGATGCCCCAGGGCAAAGAATTAAAGCAGTACAAATCAACATTATGTCCTTTCAAAGGTAAGTCTGTCCTCTTCTCCACCTCACTTTAGGAGAGATGATATACCAATACAGCATTCTCACTGCTCATAAGCAGCTTTTATTGTCTCCCTGCTTTAGGAAATTCTCAACGTAACATCTATACATTATTCAGGAAGCCTTATCTCTCCTATACATTCTGGTAAACCTAGTGAATAAATTTGACACAGTCTTCTCTCCATCAGCTCAACTATACTCAAGGTAGCTGTAGACTAGTCGTTGACCAAGGTCCTTCTTGGTTAAGTCCTAGTATTCCATTTGCCTTTAAACTTCCCTAAATGTACTCAATAGCAATCTGCTTTGAAATGACAGTTTTACTTTGAGATTCACACAGAGGAGTTCTTAAAGAGCCTATTCACTCCCCATGAGGGTAGGAAACCAGAGAACAGGAATTTTAAACAGCAGATCTTTGCTCATTATAGATCATTTTGCTAAACCAGATTATTTACAGTGCCTGTGTTCCCAACAGGATTCCACTCCTCTGTGCGGTGAAAATTTTCAGTCAATATGATTTCTGTGGTGCCATGTAAAAATTAATTCAGTTTTGGTGTAACAGAAGTTTTTACAAATTTTGAATCACTCTAACTATCAAATGTCCTAGTTACTTTTACAGTACTGTACTTTTCAACTGTATTTGATCACGGGCAATTAAGTTTCTCATATGAGGTACTGAAACTATAATTTAAACCTAATTTTAATTTGTTACAGTCAAACACTGAAACTTACAACCAAGTGACCAGAATGAAGTCTTAAGGTTTAGTTCATTCTCCATAGGCATGTATCAGATTTATTTCATTCCCCAAACTGTGGAGCTCTGAGTTGGAATATTCACACGTTAACCCATGAGATTCACAGGTGTTCTTGAAAGTTTTACACTTTAGTTCCATTCTTTAGAGGAGGGATGCTTTCCCAAAGCAGTATTAGGCATGTTACAAATTAAAAAATACTACCTGTGTTGGAATTAATCTTGAAATACTTTCCATCAGATAAGAGGAAATAAGAAAGTTGCCCATTTCTTCCTGAGTCTTTGTCAACTGCTGTAATGGTGCCAACCACACCCCTTGGGAGTGGACTTTCCTCCACTTCAAAGAAGTAGGTCTCATGCGTAAACATGGGAGAATTATCATTTTCATCCAGGACATTAACTACTACTGCTGTACTTGCATTTTGCCTGAGGTTTTCATCCTTGGAGGCAGTGACCAGGGCTCTAAAACTTAGTATCTGTGCATATTCATAGTTCAAAGGCTTCTGAAGATAAATCCAGCCAGTATCAGAGCTGATTTGAAATGCAACAGAATCCACACTAGGTTCTAAGGAGTATGTCAGCTTAGAGGTAACACTGTATGGTTCAAGTGAGTGGGCTTGAACCTGAAGGATTTGGGCACCCGGAGAGGTAGCTTCACTGATTTCTACTTGATACATCAAGTTTTGAAAAACCAAAGTAGGGGCTGTCTTCTGCTCTTCAATAATCACTGTCAACATCAGCAAAGAAGTCAGAGGAGGACTTCCACAGTCTTCAGCTGCTATGTGTAGAGCATATTCCTGCTGCTTATCTGTAAACACTGTTCTGGTGAGGTTTACCACTCCAAGGCTTGGATCAATGCTAAATGCATTTGACTGCGTGCTTGCAATACTGTATTTGATCGCCCCATTTAGACCACTGTCCTTGTCTTCTGCATGAGCTATGTAGACAGCAGTGCCAGGAGGCTGGGTATGTGAAATAGTTACCTTATCAGATTTGATAAGAAACATTGGAGGATTGTCATTAACATCTATCACAGATATGTTGACCTGGGTACTACTATAGACAGGCAAGTTACCCAGCTGTGACTGAATGGTGAGCATCACAACAGACTGAGTTTCATGGTCAAGCTGTTTTTTGGTGCGGATGATACCAAACCGGGGATCAATAGAGAATCTTCCATGTGGATCGCCAGAGGAAATTTTGTAAGAAACCACTTCTAAAGAATCTAGAAATGAAGATTTAAAAAAAGTAAAAAAACACCAAAACAAAACAAAAACAAATGTAGTAACATGAAAGCTGGTAAGAACATCTGTGAAGAATGAATATTGTTAAATTAATCAGAATAAAATGTAAACTACATAGACATTTTACTTTCTTGGGCTTTTTATGCTTTCTTCTTCCTGTCCATGGAGCCTTTCAGTGAAAAAAAATCCCCACCATGCAGGCTTAATCTGGCTATATACAGTTTGTCCATTTGTGCACTGTTTGATTTTCATCTCCCTGGTATGGCAAAACTCTATAGAGAAAATAGCCTAAGACCTCTTGGATTTCCCTGATCTAAAATAAAGATAAAAACACTCCTGCAAATTAGTCTTACAGAAGTAATTTCACTACGTGCAGGCATTCACTACAGGAAGGAACAATACAGACAGCAGTTCTCTGAAATAACTAGATTTTACTGAATTTACCATTCATGGATGACCATTGCTATAGCACTTATACAACAGAGGTTACCTAAAGCAAAAGCTATCTAAAAGTTCAGACCTATTACCAAGACCACTTCACAGGTGCTGCCTTACCCTGAGGACAGCTGTCAGTGCACTGTGCTTCCAGGAAGAAGAAAATGGGAGGACCATACTAATTAACTTAGATAAAACCTCTGCCTTTACCACCTTACACATACAGATCCATCGTTAAGCTGTTGTATGGACTCATGGCTCCCACTGCTTTGCATAGGAACTGATCTATCTATCTATCTATACACACACATCCAGAGAAGTTGCAGATGCCCCTTCTTTGAAAGTATTCAAGGTCAGATTGGATGGGGCTTTGAACAACCTGGTCTTGTGGTAGGTGTCCCTGAGCGCAGCAGTGGGACTGGAACTAGATGGTCACTTCTAACCCAAATCATTCTCTGATTACATGACATACAGCTTTCACAAAAGGATCTTTCATGATTAAGGTCTCACAGAAGCTACCTCATCTCCCTCTGAAAATTATTTTATAAAAGCCAAACCAACAAATGAATGGACTTTAAAAGTTAATCTAGTGAATTGAGGTTTTGATTTTGTTTGTTTGAGATTCAGGGGGTGGGGTAGTGCCTGAGGTTTTTTACAGCAAACTCTCTGAAATTTCTGAATACTGTCTGCTTGTAAGTATTACTCTGAGATTTGTCTTTCATCAACTAATGCTTTAACATAAGCCACACCATCACATACTCCTCTTTACACTTTCACAATGGGCTTCCCAGCAATCCATCTGGAATAAAATAGAGGCAATTGTGAATCCACCAAGGAGAGTACAACAAATGTCCATCTATTTTAAAGAGCATGCCACTACAGCAATGACTACAGCAGCTGCTGTAAACAGCATAGTAAATACACTTTAATGCTTGATAGACTGAACAAATAATAGGAAAGTATTAACAATAACAATTGTCTGCAAATAGTTCCAATTAATGGCCACAACAAAACCAGAAGGTAATCTCTGACTGTGCAACTTACTTGGTGGTTCTCTGGCCTTTACAGTGCCAACTGGGCTGTCTTCAGGCACATCTTCAGGAACAGAAAAAGCATACCGGGATCTTGCAAATATGGCAGGGGCTAAAGCAGTCTGAAGGATGTTTACTGTGATGGCTGCATTGGTGGCAGAAGGAAGGCCACCCCCATCCCGAGCAGAAACAGTCAGGAAGAGTACCGAATGAACCACATCTCCAAGAGCTGAGATCAGGTAAATAACTCCTGTAAGAACACAGAAAATTTGCCAAATAAAAAAGCCACATTCATGAAAAGTATCTGGGAAGAAAACATCTGCTGCCTGATCACATTAATAGCAAATTCTAAGGTCTGTTGATTTTGTAAGAGGCTACCAATTATGTATTATATTATTGTATGAAAAAATAATTTATTTGGGAGGCAAAAAATTTTGAAACAATCTGTCCAGAAATACAGCTCTTATGGATATGCCTTCGTCAAGATAAATACATTTTCATCAGTTTAAGTAAGATTACATATCTCCAAATACATTCTCTTCTGACTGCTAAAATAAGTCTTTGATGATAACAGATAAATATGCCAAATTTTTAAATACTCTATATATTATTACAGAAACCCACACTTAACAACTATTACCTAAGATGGTAGTAATGATGGAATGAATGAACATGACAAGAAACTATCCCATCTTCTCCTCCGGAAAAGGCTTTTATGAATATCAAAGAAAGCTTTTAGTGAAGACTTTGATCTCAGGAATAAGGATTAGATTCAAGCCATAATTTTCTATAGGACACTCATAAAGGTTCACAACAATTATGCAAAACTGATACTTGTTAATTGTTTCATGGGACAGTCATTTCAGTGTCCTTTGTAAGCATATTTGGGACATATAAATTAATATATAAACCCACAAATAAATAATTAGTCTTTAGAGCATTCTGGAATGTTTTTTTCTAGATTAAGTGAACATGAATATTCAGCATTTCAGGGAAGCACAATAAATCATAAAGCAATATAGCTGATTGCAATGTGTTTGTTACTTCACAAGTTGTATAACATTATAGCCTGAGGCATACTAAGATCAAGTGCTTTCAACCAGGCAAAAAAATGGAATAAGGAACAACAGAATCATAGAACCATTTTGGCTGGAAAAGACTTTGAAGATCATTGAATCCAACCATTACCTAACCATACTAAGTTTGATGCTAATCCATGTCCCTCAGCACAACATCTGTGTGTCTTCTAAACACCTCCAGGGACAGTGTCTGATAACCCTTTCAGTGAAGAGCTAGCTGTAGGAAGTACCTAGTTGGAATGAGCTGTGTAAGTAACACATTGGGTGTGCCAAACCCAGCAGTTATGCCACACTAAATAACACACTGAAGACCAGTAACAGTTTTTCTTTGCTTCCTGTTCTCTCATTAAGAAAAGACAGGAGCTTATTGTTACTACCATGGTAATCTGCAGCCTGCAGCATTGTGGCTTCAAAGAACTTAAAAAAACAATTAGGTTGCTGTTGTAGAGAATATATGCTTCCATTATAAAACAGTAATTTCTAGAAACACTTTCCAATGAAAAAGGAATAATGATATCGCTCCTTTGTGAGGAATGTTTTTCTGAAACCCAAGCTCCCAGCAAAGGATGGTGGGACAAAGACAGGGTGGTTCTCCTTTAAGAAATCACTGCATGAAAAACATCACCTTCTTTCTTGTAGCTTGGCTCCTCATATATATGAACAATCTTTTCTGCTGCTTTTAATAGCATTTAATTCTCATTATTAATGATTTATTGTTTCTATTACTGCAATGCATTGAAGAGTTTGCCTCTGGTTATTACTCTGCAGAACAGCGAGCTGAAATCCGTTTTGCTTCACAGGTGAACAGTCACATACACAGTAGAGGAAGCCTCACTAACACCTTGGCAATCTCATTTTCTTGACAAGACCAACATATCTGTCATGGCTACATATTCCAACCTTTATAAATCAAAACCAAAGACTGCCTATCATGATTTGCCCGCACTTTTTAGACAGAATCTGCAATGTTGGTTGCATGACAGCAACTGCCACCACAGGCTTGAGCTTGGGAACAGTTCCGCACTAGCACAGGTTAGTCCAGCATAGCAATAGTGGGGGTTACAGATATTTTGCTGCAGAACTATCTGTGCTTAATGGCTACTACAGATACAACTGCTCTGAAGAGCAGTAAGTACTAGTAAGAGCTAGCATTAATGATGGGTGAAATCATGACTGAGCTGCTCCATCCTTTCTCTCTCACTCAGTCTGTGATGTCACTAACTTTTTTGAAGTTCTCATTCTCCACTTTGTTCCCAGTGATGCTGATGGTCACAAAGAATATGCAAACACATTAAAGTGAAATGGCACCTGCCATTTTCTATCAATAGCATAATTTCTCAGGGTCTTGGTCTTGCTGCTCTTACATTTATGGAGATGCACTCTGTTCCAAAGGTAGGTTAGCTGTTAGATGGTCCTACTCAGGAGTTAAAGGCAAGAAACAGGCCCACATCCTATGGTTATTTTAAAACATATTATTTCTCCATGATGCTGTATTCAGTCCTAACATCACACAGCAGCACAGATCACCAAATAAGGTTCACTCATCAAAAGCACATTTTGTATGGCAGAAATAATGCTGATCATCCCAGTAGGAATTCCACATATTACTCTAAGCTGACCACTTTGAAAATATATCTGCTTTGACACAGGGTCCTTATGAAAGCAAATCAAAAGACACCGGCTCATATTATTCATAGATAAACAAAACATTTTCCACACTTCCCACTGCAAAGGCAAAGATATAAATCAAAAGTAGTAGCTTCTACAACAGATTTTGCATTGCTTTGAAATGTGTACTCATTTAAATAGCTTCTAATACTCCCTTATTGCTGATTAAATACAAAGGCAATTTTAGAACATGGCAGGAGGAATAAAATCAACAACTACCAACAGTGCTCTCTAAGACAACAAAAGTGAACACTCTAACAATGTTAAATTATGGCTGTATTTCTTGAGCAAATACCCTAGGATGGGTCAGCAGGCATGAACATCATAAGCTGACAGCTCAGACACCAAGCAGATGGCAAAAGGATATGTATAGCTCATCACCCCAATCCACCTTCAAAGCTGCCCATTGAACCAGCTGTTTAATACTGCAGAGGTCAGTGCTGGCCCACTGACTTGTTCAAAGCACGGCTCACCCAGCCTAGCACCCCAGCTTCTTGGTGCCAAGACGTGAAGACATGTACCGTGCTGCTCTTTATGTTCCAGGAAAATGTTCTAGATGATCACAGCCAGGGTGATGCTCTGAGAGATTAATGCAGTTCAGCAGTGTAGACCAACACTAAACCCAGCATTGCTCTAGAAAAGAATGATAGTTTCTACTCAATGTCGCTATATAACTTTATCTGACTTGTCTATTTTCTAATAGACATAGACTTAGCATAATATTTAGTTCCCAGTTCTAGCAGCTCATCTGTATTTAAAATGCACCTTTTAAGTGAAGCTGCATCTTTGATGGTAAACACAACTACCCTCTACAAAATGTACTGTTTGAAGAGCTAGTTTAATAACTGTCAAGCAAAAGGACAGATACAACAGAATTTGTAATACTTTCTTTTCCAATTATTTTGAGAAACAGAGTTTAAAGAAAGGAATTTTTTTAGAGCAACAATGGTAATACTATTGTATCTAAAAAGTTTGGTGGCCTACTGATTCCACTAATGATGAATTCCTAAGGAAAAAGTATGCAGCAGTAAAAGCCCAAAGAAAAGTCTCAAACAGAGCTGGATGAGACCTAGTCAGAGCTTTCCAAAGCCCTATACTGGTTCTAAAATGAGCATTTAATTGAACAAGCTCTGAAGAACGGGCAAATAAAGCAAGCTGAATGTGTTCCCTCTAGCTAAAAGCCAGGCAGTGAACAAGCTGCTGGCCAGAGAACAGCCTCACGTTTCCCACTTATCAAGAAATGGCAGTGCTTTTGCTATGAAGTCCTTTGCACACACACAGCTCTCCTGAGCAAGGAAGGTGCTCCACTTTGTCCAGGATGATTGGACAAAGAGCTTAACAGAGTAAAGAAATGTCAAAGGACTCCAGCTTCCGTCAGGTGATCAGAACATCCACCAGAAAGCAAATAGATTAAATACTGCTCAAAGCAAAGGAAGAACCCAAACAGGTCTTTTTGGCAACTGTAGCAGTTGCTATAACATTAAGGCTTTCAGTTCCTTGCTTATTTTGTGAATGTATTGACTGATTTTCACTTGACTTGACCATTTTAAAAAAAAAAAAGGAATATTTTGCTCAATCTCTCTCAATATTTGCTCAAACCCTCTCAAATTGTCAACAAATCTGTATTTGCTACATATTCTTCACAATAATGTCAAATGTAACATTCAGCTCTCCAAAAGCTCTCATTTTCTACAGTCCATATTAAAAGTATTTGGGATACTGAACCAACTGTCATGTTAATCCATTGCTATCTCATTATTTGAACCTCAAAGGACTGGACTATGGTTTGGGATATTTACTCAGTACAATGCTGAGGTAGTACAACAAACATTTTATATCTCACCTTAGGACATAAAAACTAAAAATATGCAGGGCGGTGGGGGGGGAACGAACTGTTTCTAAGATCTTACACTGACTTAACTACAAGAAAGGGGAGTGGGCTAGAATATTTTTGTTTGTAAACAGTTTGCATTGTATTGTGCACGGTGAATCCCATGCACACATCATTGCACTTTGGTATAGTTGATTTTTCGGCACATAGGTTGTAGGAACTTCTGTTGGATCAGTTCTATTGGATTTTACTCATAAAAGACACACATTAACGGGCACTATGGATATGTTTTTAATGCTGTTCTGCTACACACCTTCTTCAAAGGCCAGAATATGCACTCTCACACTTCATACAGCAAATTGTGTGTGATTCAAGAAGAATATGCCATATCTCACATTCTTTCTCATTTAATGAGAAATCTAATGTATTCCAGAAAAGGCAGATGGCCACAAATTATTCAGCTGAGACCACTAGTTTTTCCTTTGTGACTTAACTCAAAATTCTTCAAAACTAAAAACTTAGCATGTTAAACCAATGACTTAGACATGCCCCTCTAATTTGCAGCATTGTGAATATGCTATAGATTCCTCATGAAAGATTAAAGAAACAGTACTTGAAGAAACTGCAGTTAAAAAAAAAAAAAAGCAAGTGGCCTCAAAATATTCCAAAATAAGAACCTTCTAATTTAAAATATTATGTGAACCTCTTCATATGTTGAGCAAATGTACTCCATGCTGTAAGAAAATGCCAGAAGCAGTTTATTTTTATTTTTTCCTACAGTACTATATGAAAACATCATTAATCATCATAAAAACGGCATTGTTTACTTTAGAAAAGGATACATCCCCATTTTACTTTGATGCATATTACAATATGCTATGTATTAACATTGCATGGATTTAAATCAAGTTTGGATTTTTTGTTCCCCAAAAAGAAATTATTGTATTTCAACTTTTGGTTTCAACCTGTATTGTAATTTAGGAAAAACAGCTTTCATGCACTGAAAATCTTTTAGGATGTGACTGTTAAAACAACAATGTTTCCATTTTCTTCAATAGAACAGAGCTTGTCAAAATCCATAACTGTAATGAATCTATTCTGGTCTTCTAAACTAATTAAAAATTATTTCAAGTCAGTTTGACATTAAATTGTATTTACATGCGGTGCCACAGTACAGTAATGGAAGTAGTACAGCACTAAATTTGCACACTACCAAAACAAGAACAATATGTCAGTGAAGGAACTGTTCTGCACAAATTTCTACACTTAACCCCTCTTTTTGCATTTAGGCACTGTTAAAGAGGTAAGATGTTGGACTTAGAGCTGTCTTGTGGCTGAGTAAGTTAATAATTCTTACACTCCAATTTGTGTGACTTTCAGGTGTATTCTTCCATTTTATTCTTCTCTAGCTAACTATGCTACTAGACTGCTCTACATCTCTTAGAGACCATTTTAACTGAATGATGTTCTGTGCTATTCACTGCACAGATTTTCTGCCACACATGTGACGGCATCCTGTTACTTATATTTTTAATTACCTGCTCAGCTCTACCTATAAATACACTACCCTTCAGATAGCTTATTAGGAAACAATGGGAAATCTAATAAACATAGCTCAAACAGTTTCTTAGCCAGAAGAGCTCTTCAGCTTGTTCTGTTCTAATAAATTTATGAGTGCTGCTCATGGATGATGCATGGATCAGATATCTACGAAAGGAAACATAACAAACCCAAGATGTTGTTTACATCAACACTAGAAACAAACAACAGCAAGAGTCACAAACTAGCAGAGAAACTGGTTTACAATTCCCTATCCATACATTTTCCTGATTACACAGTTCTTTAATTGTTGTTGTTTGTGTGCATAGTCTATCACCAATTTAAAAAAACCAACAAAACAACAAAACTTAATTTCAAAATTTTTCTGAAAGGGAAATACAGTAAGTTTTATAAGAGAAAACTATAAAATATCCAAAAGCTACAAGTATCACTAATAAAGACTTGTTTAGAAGTCAAAACACTTTTAAATGGAATATCTATTTGCTCAATAAAAGGCTCTTCCTTCCCACTCACCTTGAATTTATGTGTACACATTATCCACACCACTGTATTTCAAAGAAAAGATGAAGGCCCTTCAAGAAGCTAAAAGCTTTCTTGATACATGCATACAATTGCTTTAACAAAGCAACAGCCAGAAGGTGGACATAGCAGTGAAGAATCCAGGTTATGTTTTTTTTATTTCATTTTATCTATGTCTGTTAAAAATCAAAAAGGGAAGTGGTGGGTGGGGGAGTGAGGGGTGAGGTATGAAGAAAACCAATGTAGAGATTTTCAAATTTGAAATCTAGATGCCATAATACAGAAAATACATATACCACAGGGTATAAGTCTATGGTGACAGTTTTCAAATTACAAGTTATTTAACTGCGGAGATCCAGCTCTCTAATTATTGATCTATATAATTTTGGCATTGGCTATGCTCCAGAGAGTCTGATTTGACAGAGTTAAAAGTCCACAGTTAAGTAAATTCTGAAATAGCCAAGACGAGCTGTGTTGGCTTGAGCTAATTGGAGAATTTGAGTGAGAAATTAAACACCGTGCCACTTCACCCAGTTTTACTGAGAGAGAAGAAAGAAGATTGTTTTGAGAATGTTCCCAAAACATCCAGATAAGCCAGTGTGCTTGCGCAGTCAGTCGGCTCTGGGTCCGTGCAGGCTTCAGCAGCTTCTTTCCTTTGTCTCTCTGTCTTTGAATTAATTCAGAGTAAAATTACTAAAACCATTCATTCCTTCCTGCCACTAATCTTTCTGACCAATCTTCAGCTTATCTGCAACATCATCAAGTGGTGAAATAAAGCTGGGGGAAGGAGGGAAAGGTAGTGGGGGGGGTTGGTTTCCCTCTCTTGGGGATTTTGGTCTCCAGGAGGGGTGTGGTGTCTGTATTTCTTTTTTACTGTATATTTCTGTAAATATCTGTTATATCTTGTAAATATTTGCTTGTATATTTGCATTGCTGTAAATATAAAGCTTCATTTATTAACTTCCAATGTGTTTTTCTGAGTTTTAGCCGGAGTTTCAAAAGGTGGGGGGGCAGGTCACTGCAAACCCACTACACGAGCAGACCAATTTCCTAGGAAGGTTGGTTTCTTCTGTTCATCAGAGTATTTTGGGGACCATGCAAGAAGTGAAAATACGCAACATTTTGAAACAGTATAGCCTTTCAATATTTCATATTCCAAACAGCTAATATACATGCATATACAATAGTCCCACTAATTCTTAAAACATAGTCCTCTGTGCCAAGGCCGTTACAAAGCAAAATCTTTGATCTCGATACATCCTTATGCAAGTGTTGGTTCTCAAGAAAAATAATAGATGCAAGTTAGTTAACCACATTTGTAGATAAACTGCTTCTTGTTCTTTCCAGCTGATGCTGGTAACTATTTTAAAGTCAGAACAGGGGCTGATTTGTGGCCATGGGAAAAGTGATTTGATTTGTGTGTTGGTTTGAGCTAATTGGAGAATTTGTGTGCAAACCCACTACAATTTGCTTCTACTATGATAGTTTACTTGCTCTCATTGTCACTCCTTTACTGAACCTCTCTCCAAAAACAAGAAAGATGCAGTCACATTAGGAAGTAAAAGCAAAACAAAAAAAGAAATTAAATCTAATCATTGAATGAAACAGGGAAGCAGCTGGATATTACAAGGCTGTGAGCAGAATGGGGACTTATCCTAGCGTAGTATGGAGAAGAAAGATTAATACAGAAACAGAGAGATTAAATGAAAGGACAAACATCTTGAAGGATCTCTTACTGCTCCTGTATCCTGTAACAGATATTGCTGTTAAATGCAACACCACTAATGTCCTCATTACTTCCTTACAACAACAAATAGATTTGCAGCTGAAAACAGTGGATAAGTGGCACATTTGCCCTGTATTATACTGGCGTGCACTGTTTCCTAGTCTGTGTATTTCAGTGAATGCAAAGGCTCCATCTTTCTCTAGAATTATTTTCCAGCACAGTCTAAGTTTCAATTGTATGACATTACTCAAAAAAAAAAAAAAAAAAAAAAAAAAAAAAAAAAAAAAGCTAGTCAAGGTAAAGATGCATGTTGTATTATTATAGCTTTTCTGATTCATAGGCTCATATAGTACCTGTGGATGCATCCACTGTGAAAAAAGAAGAAAACTCTCCCAGGACCAGTTCATATGTGACAACACCATATATTCCTGTATCTCTGTCTGTGGCAGCAACACTGATGATTTCTGTTCCTGGTTGTGTGTGACTACTGATGCTCGTCACATAGACAGCTTGTTCAAAAACAGGTTGATTATCATTAATATCTTCTATCTCGATGCGAACAAAAGCTTGGGCGCTCAGCCCACCCTGTTGGATAAATCAAAAAGGTAAAAATGAAAAACAAGATAAATTTTAGAAGTGCAGATCTGGCTTCAGCCCATCATTAGGAAATCACACAGAATCACAGAAACATTCATGTTGGAAAAAGCTCTCTGGATCAACAAGTCTAACCAACATCATTACTCTACAAAGTTCACCCCTAAACCATATCCTGAAGCAACACATCTAAATGACCTTTAAACACATCCAGGGTTGATAACCCAACCACTTCCCTGGGCAGCCCATGCCAATGCTCAACCACTCTTTCTGTGAAAACGTTTTTCCTAATGTCCAGTCTAAAACTACAGTGTTACAGTTTAAGGCCATTCCCTCTTGTTCTATCACCTGGAAGAAGAGACCAGCACCAACCTCTCCACAATGTCCTTTCAGGTTGTTGTAGAGAGCAATGAGGTCTCCCCTCATCCTCCTCTTTTTCAAACTAAACAGCCCCAGTTTCCTTCAATGGGTCATGTTGCAACAACACTGAACAATGAAAATATCTGTTTAAAAAAAAACCACTTACAGTTAATACCCTGAAATACCAAATTTAGGCAAACTATGCACTGAGAGCAACTTCATTAGGCTGACTGAGCCCACAAAGAAGTTCAGCTTCTTGTGACAAAGGAGTCTGAATATAGTTATTTTTATTAATACTACCAACTCTTAAACACGTCAAATCCTTGATAGTCTAACCTCATCTGTTTTTACTGCAATCATCTTCAAAACACTCATTTCTTCACTGTGATGAGGTAATGAGTACTGGGCTTCCATCAGCCTCAAAAATACTGAGACAGCCAGGAAATCCTGTGCAAATATGGAGAAGTGGAGATATGCAGACCTATCAGCCTCACTGCCAAAACTCCAACACCACTTGAGGGGCAGTCCTTTCTCCAATACTTTGATTTCCACAGGAAGGAAATCCTTGTGCAGGAGCTTTTTAAAAGGGAAGGTCCATGTGCTCTGGCAGAAGATGCTCTGCAGATCTACAATCTTCATGTACTTTAGAATGGAAATCAGAATCATTAAGGGAAGAGGGCCAAGGAAGATGAGAGATCAGCATTAAAAGCATCTAAAAACATGGTTGGAACAGCATGAAACCACTGCAAAAGCTCATGAATGCTTATATTAAACTGATTCTCCCAAGTTTCATTATTGCTAAATAGACGTAAAAACCCAACCACTCTTCAGTTGATTTGCATTTACCCTGTGGAGTTACATAAAGACTGAAGTCTCTGAAAATTAGGTTCCCTCGTTTACTTTAGAATGAAACAGTCTCTCAGGAGACAGATCAAATTTTATGATGGAGACAGATCCTTCTTTTCCTGAAGCAGCAATGTATTCCCCTCACACAAGTTAAGTACAGTATTAACTTACAATATTAGCTGGTTATGACCCAGTTCTTGCTTTGGCTAAGAAAATCTAAGTATAATCCCAAGTAAGAAGAAAAAAAATGCTTTTATTTTCAACCACATGGATACACTTCATCTACTCAGAAGCAAGCATGACATAGCAAATTTTGAAAAATCTGAAGATTGATTTAAACAAATCTGTTGCTGACTGAAAAAATAACATTTGTGAAAACATGTTATGAGCAACAGAAAGCCGCAGTTAATTTTTAAATCTCTTTTCTCAAATGTTCAATTTTTAGCCTCTATTCCATTTTTTGGTGCAAAAAAAAAAGTCAGAATTGACAGTATTGTCAGATTTCACATTATGTGTGATCTAAATCTCTCTCAGGTGCTAGCAGAGGTTCCTCAAACGACATAGCTTCATCTATTTTTTTTAAGAGAAAAAAAAGTGCCATTTTAATATCATTACAAGAAATTTTCACCTGACTGTAAATTCAAGGACTCCCCAAATGCCCACTGAAACTGTTTCTGATCTATTGTAAGTGCATAAATACAGGTGTCGTGACTAAGGGTGCAGTTTGAACAGCCAATGTTACAGGAAGAGCTGGCATGTGAATCAGAGGAGTGTCACCTTCTCTACTCTGCTGCAGCTCAGGAGAGAGAATGAGATGCAGATGGTGTGGGATTCAGGGCAAACATCATTCTACAAACCTAGATACATGATGTCTTTTCATATAGAAGTATTTCACAGATGAGCAGCAAATACGTATGTAAAGTCAGTGACTTTGGGACCACAATTGGTGATGCCAACTGAAAGGGCTAATGCAAACATGATCAGTCTTGTCTCAATCAGCAAGAGTGCTCCCACAAGCTCACATGAAATGTTTGTTTATGTCCATTTTTCACTTGCCACTATATGGGCTCTTGGGTGCAATTTCAGTTCTCCCATTATGTTCTCCATATAATGCATAAAAGACATGACTGATGAGATCCACAACCATGTAATGGAGCAGGCATGAACAGGTGGAGGAAACTGATACTTTTCTTGTAAGATAAACTGAATACCACCTGGAAAATACTTTTTTTCCTCCTTGTTTCTAATTAAATGTTATTTTCTTTCTCCTTTTCATCTCTCTCCTCCTGTCTTGTCAACAGTGACCCTTTAATCTTCCTCTCTATCTTTTCACCCCTGATCATAGCCTTTACTTTGAACTTTATGCCTAATGTCTTTAATTCATCAAAACCAGCAGTGGAATGCCAGAAGACAAAATATCCTGCTGCAATTCTGCTTTACAGGTGGAGAGTTCAAGTATACGGAAAATTTAGAAAAGCCAGTATTGAATTTATGTGTTCTAGTATTTAGTTATCAGATGTGCACATTTTGACAAAGAAATCCATGGCATCTACGAAGCAATAACTTTCAGTAAAAGTATGAAGTCCTTCCTATCACAGACAAGGCACTTAAAAATTGAAGCTCTGTCCCAGTTACCGAACTTCAGAAAACACAGCATCCCTAAAAATGAAGATAAATGACAGACCAATTTTAAATTTAAAGTCTATCATTTTAATGCACTGACTACTTAACTTTTGATGTAATATTTATTAATAAAGTAATAATTTAACAACAACCAAAAAAATGCATCTTTTTTTTTTTTTCATGTAAACTCTTTTACTCTCCCCATATACTGGACTGGACTTGACTTAGAAACTTGATGCATTTTTACTGCTGTTGTCAGCTCCCCCACTGTATTTATTAAGAAGGGTGGACTTGTTATCTTTTGATACATGCATGTGTTCTTTACATTTATACAGCTTCAAAATATGTGAGTGAGAGGAAAAATTAAGTGACGAAACAGAGCAGAACACATAATTTTCTGCTGTATTGTAATATTGACTGATTTACTCTTCAAGGCTTGGGGATCTGTACATGTATATGCTACAAAATTTTCCTTACGAAGGAATTATAGAGAGAAATAACAAATTGGAGAAATTCCACAAATGGAAACATAGACTTTTGTAAAGATTATAGATGCTGTCCTAACAAAAAGAACTTACATTCTTAAATAATTACATTTTCAAGTAAGTGGCAGAAAACAAACATATAAGAAAAATAAAAAGTATTCTTATATAATTGTTTTTCCTTGAAGTCCATGGGGAAGAAGAGGCAGATTGCTGAAGCTACTATTAATACAAGAGAATACTTCTATAGCCTCTCAGACACACTGAATAGTGATTGCTAACACAAAATGGAGATTAATTGCTTAACTATTACACATATATCCAAATTCAACAGCATACAAATATACCCTTAACTACTATATTCTCAAAATGCAACAATTAATACCATATACCAGCTGCAGCTATTTAAACTCATCTACTAATGAGTATGGAAATCATAGTTCACTACATTACTTCATAGCACCATAATAAAAAGCACTAAAAGCATTAATTTTAAAAATAAAAATTCCAGCACAACTACATTTCAAAAAGTTTTTAGATATGCTTAGGACAGTATCTTAAATGCAAGTTTGACTTTCAAAATATGTTATAAAGATTGTATAGCCTGAAATAATTAATTCTTTTGAGCTCAAATTATGCTACAGAATGTGGCTTGAATAGCATTAAGTGTCCTTATATTAATTTTAAAATTTGCAGCCAACCAGTAACTTCTTTCTTTGGCCTCTTTAGTTCACTATTACAGCAAAAAAAGTTAAGAAATGCATCACCTGGTCTCCTTCTGAGCCTCCTGCTTTCATAACCAATGAATCCAGGAATTATTCTAGTCTTTTTCAGAAGTTGCACTACCAAAATTTTCTGTTATGTGGCACTGGGTAGGCCAGGTGAGTACAACAGATATATCAATGTGCTCCCACACAGTCAAAATCTCATCCCCCTCGCCAAGCAGATATGAAATGCACTACTTCAGGCATATACATCTACCCTGTACTTGGTGTACTGTGAATACCCAGTTCCAAGCACCAGACCTTGTAAAGTGGGAAAACGCTCAGGTGTGCCCCTGCAGGGAGGCTGTATCCAGCCACAGCAGCAGCAATGGCATCAGCTAGTGAGAAAGGACACAGAATTTACTCAGACACACAACTCTAACACAAGTTACTGATTTATTACTCCCATAGCCATCTCAGAAAGCAGGGAGCACAGGTAACCTAGAACCCATATGTTCCTAGAGGAGGAAGAAAATCAGCAGTGACCAATATATCCTAGAAACTGTTTCCAAGAACTTTAGGAATAATTAGGAATTTCACAGGCAATTCTATCAATTTGGGGCAAAATCTATGGTTCATGAGGTAACACTTTCTGCCCTCTAAAGGCATAAAAATTTACTCAAATTCCAACATTTTTTACACAGTCATTTCATTCTCGTTTAAAAGTACACAGCACATCCAAGTTTGCAAATGCACCCACAAATCTGGCAGTACATAAAGTCAAAACTTACCCCATCTACAGCTTTTACTAAGAGATCATAAGTGGTTGGATTTTCTTCTCTGTCTATGTCTTGAGATACACAGATCTGACCAGTCTGTGGGTCAATCTGGAAGGCTTTGGATTTTTCGTAATGAAATCCATCATAAAGAGAATACTCAATTTCACCAAACTGATCAGCATCTGCATCTGTTGCTTTGACCTGCAGAGAAACAACAGATTTAAAATTAAAAAAAAAAAAAAAAAAGAAACCAGTGAAACCATTACTCATTCAAAAATCAGACACTTTTTTTGTTAAAGTTACTTGTTTGTGTTGTAAAAGCAAATGTGCAAACATGGTAAATACAAACACACTTTGCTACCTAAGGTTATAAAATAGTAACTCTGCTACTGACAGTGTAGTTGCTGCAACAAGCATGTGAGATGGGTTAGATCTGTCTGTGCCATTCCCTGTTTATCTGCCAGTTGTCTCAATCAAGTGGACTTCCCATGACTGGAAAAGCCATACACATTAAGCCATGTCAATAGGCCATACCTTAAGCTACTTTCTCTTCACCTTGTTTTTAAAAATTGAGGTCTTACAAATCCCACGTGATGCACACATCAGAAAAGAACTGCAAGACATCCTTACCTAATATATTTTCAAAAATACTTCTCAGAGCTAAATTTAGTTTTCACCTGAAAGAAAGCACAGGGACACAGTGATCCACAGAAGTTAAGGACTGGAAGGGTTTTAACCTTCAGACCTCTGCCCAAGGAAATAGAGTTCTACCAATAGAACTCCCACCACCTACTCCATTCCCAGTAGGGCCATGGAATGAAAGCTTCCTAGCTGCATTTGTACTGTGACACAACTGTGCTGCTTTACCAGCTACCACAAGTAAAGTCAAATGGATGCTCAAGTATGCAACTCTTGTTCTTTGGAGCAGGGGTAGATTGATTAAATACGTATTTAATAAATAGAACAGTTATGTACATGGTTCGTCTTATTGCCCTTCTTTGGCATGTTCCATTGTGAAAGCTTCCCCTCAAATTTACAAATTTAGATATTTACAAATATCTAAAGAAAATAATTTGTAAAGTATTTTTAGTTCTCTAATTTGCATCGTAGTTAAGGAATTCTCCTCCTCAGTTCATCATCTACTTTACTTCTACTACTAGTACAAACACAGCCTTGAAGACCAGCCAGTGCCTTCATAACATGCTCACTTCTTTACCCACAGAGGACTTGTTTTGGCATTAATATAATGAACTGGGACAGAGTTAAAACCAAGTGAACAAAAACATGGCTTGGAAAGGCTGAAAAACAGAAGTGGGTAAAAGAGAAACCACGTAACAACTGAAAAGTTACTCTAAATCAGTTATTTTAATCTGAATTTTAAAATGACAGCCCAAAATATACATGTGTTACTTCAATCATTTTTGCTCCATTTCAGATGAGGTATTACTGTGATTGTATCCCAGTGCATTTTCCCCCTGCCAAACAGTTTCTCAGAGCACTGAAGGCCATTATATCAGAGTTTCTGCCGTTGTATATAGAGAACACCTCCATCAGGGCCCTATACTCATAAGGCACTCTGGACCCCTGATCCCGCCCTTGCAGTTTGCAGCAAGGGTGCAGTGCATGCCCATGCCTGACCTCAGTCCAACTACTCATTCTGGGGCTTATGAGGGCAAACTGAAAGAGTTGGGGCTATCCAGTTTGGAGAAGAGGAGGCTCCAAGGTGACCTTCTTGTGGCCTTCCAGTATCTGAAGGGGGCCTACAAGAAAGCTGGGGAGGGACTTTTTAGGATATCAGGTAGTGACAGGACAAGGGGGAATGGAGCAAAGCTGGAGGTGGGGAGATTTGGACTGAATGTGAGGAGGAAGTTCTTCACTATGAGTGGTGAGGCCTTGGAACGGGTTGCCCAGGGGGTGGTTGAGGCCACTTCCCTGGAGGTGTTTAAGGCCAGGTTAGATGAGGATCTGTCCAGCCTAGGGTAGGGTGTCCCTGCCCATGGCAGGGAGGCTGGAACTAGATGATCCCTGTGGTCCCTTCCAACTCTGACTGATTCTATGATTCTGTTAAAGGAAAAACTCACACTCAGATTCAGTTGAATAGAGATCTGTCTCTAAAAATGCTTTACAGATGTATATAAATCAAGTCTGCAACATACATATTTCACAAACCTTGTATTTTGTTACTGCTGTCATAAAAAGTAATAAAACGTAAGTTTAGTATGCTCTTGGGACTCTGTCACCCTGATGCTATGGAACACTAACTCAGTTCTTTTAAGAAAAATATTTAAATTTTGTATCTTCTGCCTGAAATCCAAATCAAGTGCTATACTGAAAGGTTCTGCTTCCCCGTGCCTGTATGCAGTTACATGTGTAAATGCTAACGTTTGTCTGCAGTTGAGCATGGGTGATTAATATTGGGTGTGAAATTCAAGGGTAGTGTTAGAAGTTTAGCCCATTCTTATCAGTGACTTGTTTGTTCTTGTAAATTATGCACTTCTCAGATTCGAAACAGTACAGACAAGGGCAGAACAAGAGAAATTTATGTAAAAATGCTTCAGTTCAAAGCAAGATACTTTTGAAGGTCTAATTGTGATCAAATTTAATTACTTTAATTATCTCAGGGAGCAGAACTAAGCAGCATCAATTTTTGCATTTAGAAAAATACAATCATTCTCCCTGCTCAAGTTCCTCACATCTATGCATCTATCTTTCCACACCCCTCCCCCCCATCATTCACCACAGAAGCTTTGCTCTGAAGAAGAAAGAACCTGGAAATAGAAGTGAATGAAAAATTTGCTGTAGCAGACCACTGAAGTTGAATGGCAGTACACCTGAAGTCAGGGGAGCAATTAACTATTATTATGGAATCATTTACATTAGAAAAAATCCTTAAGTTGATGCAAGCTGATTTAGGAGGAATCCGGTGAAAACAAATTCAGGTTTTCTGCTACAGTTCAGAGACCAAGTTATGACAAATTATAGAAATTAAAGCACACAGTAGTCACAACCCAAAAAACATCAGGTTATAATCATATATGGTGCTAGTACCAGTTGTATGGAATATTACAGCAGTTAAATGCCTGATAGATGTGAATTATAGCAGTTCAAATAGAAGGAAATTAAGGCAGCAGTAGGAATTTTCACAGTGGATTGATCAAGAGTGTTGTATGTCAGCAACATCACAGAGTTGATAGAGCTGAAAGGATTCATATATCTTGGATATGTGGGAGGCGAGAGTACGAAATCTGTAACTCTTATGTTCTAACAGACTGAATACAAGATTGAGATCCAGGAGAAAATAAAGAGGGTAAGAGGAAAGATTATATGCATAGAGCCTTTCTCCTTTCGCTGAATATGTTTTCAGTATGCTAAATTGCAAGTGTAAACTTGGGAATAAGTAACTACGACACAAGTATCTGCCCAAAAAACATTCTAAAAAGCCAACAAAAGTCATAGTATGGATAGTTACTGGCTGGACTTTGTTATTCATGTTCTCTGTAGCCTACATACTTTAGCCCCTTTGTACACTGACTAGACTGTAAATCCAGAAGTTTGGGGTTTTTTTTAATTACAAATGTCAATGAGAAAGAAGAAAGCATAGAGATCCTCTCAGAAAACAGAAAAAGTAAGACCTAGAGAAACATTAAGGAGAACGACTTTAATAAGCTTCTCCATATATATGATGCTCAAACAGACTACTGCATGAGGAGCATACTTGGTAGAAACTGGTAGACAAAGGGTGTAAGAAGATAAAGAAAGAAAACAAGTGTTGGAATAAACATCTATCTGTATACAGGAAGAGGAAGACAATCTCAAAAGAAAATAAAGGGAACCACTATGTTTTACAGATCATCATCCTCACCTAAAGGTACCTCCCAACCCTGTAACACATGGGCAGGTTTTACTGGAGAAAAAAAATCATGCTGGCAATACACTTCAATTGGAGGGAACAGAAATGTTTTTCATTGCTATTCTGAGAGAGGACAGACCTTACTGATTATAAAAAGCCAGTGTTTGGCAAATCCTCTGTGGATTCCAACTACTTCAGTGGAATGATGACAACTCACAGCAATATGCAGTATGTGCCCATATTTCACAAGCATGAAACAGTGTTACTAATAAATTAACAGTAAACAACATTACAGAAAATTATCAGCACCTAAAGCCCAGATTGTTTTAAAACATTATTTGAAGATAAATGCCTCTCCCTTTATTTTTCTAACCTTTATTTCTACAGCTTTATTGTCCTCAAGCATACATTCAACCATGTCACCCTACCATTTTAAAATATTAAAATAAAGTTCCTGTCTACACATTTTGATTACTTTCTTGCCTAGGTATTATTTCTTGTTTCATAAAAAACAGAATAGATTTTAAAAAGAAGAGCCAATACTATATGTAAAACAGGAGAAATTACTTACACATACAAAACCGTATCAGAAAATATAATCTTATTAACTATGTGGATCAAAGGGTCAGGACCTATAAAAGATAATTAGTAGGATTTGGAGTATTCAGCCTTAAAGCTGACTGCTTTGCAATGGATGACCGGAATTAATTTTATGGGTTTCAGACTGACAGAATAAAAGTAGAGCACAATGGGAAAGAGCAGGCAGTTTTGCCAAGTAACTCATGACAGCAATCATCTGATAGCTGTTAAATCAGTCTAAAAAAAAAAAACCAAAAATTTTATTTTCACGGCTTAAGAATTGCTCCCATACCACATATTTTGTCAACTTTACTCAATTAGATATCAGCTAACCAAGATACAGCTTTCAGAGTTCATAAAAATCTGTTTGGGGGATTCAATTCAGACCTTTATTTTGTGCATTAAAAATGTGTTTAATTCTTTCAGTCGTACTGATATGGGGAAAAGAAAACTAATTGCCAACAGTTAGAAAAAAAATCAGAATCTAGGATAAATAAAAATATACTCTACTACTGCAAAATATTCAGCACCAAAATGCAAGGCAGAACAAAAAAGACCAATACAGGGAAACTAAATCGAAAGTGAAAAGAAATGGTTTGACAACAGTTATACTGCTGATGAATATATAAGCATATTCCCATCCTGCAGACCCTGCCAACACAAAATCCAGCATCCTTTCAATTAAGGGATTGAAGAACAGCAGGCCTGTTTGTACAACAATGTCTAACCCTTGCCAAGCAAGTGCTGCACCTCCAAATGCAGGCAACCCAACACCACCAGAAAGGCTCGACACCAGTACTGTAGACATAGCTGCTATACCAGATTTTTGGGCCAGGTCTATGACCACAGGGAACCAGAGGAGCAGCCTGTAGCTGTCAGTAAGATGAGACTGTAGAAATATCATCAGTGAAATGACCGATAGTTTATATTCTTCAAGAAGTTTAACTGTACCTGTGGAATTTGAATACAAGCTGCCAGAAACACATCAGGTGTCCTCAGTTCCATGCTGGAACCTTAGCATGAATTCACAGCAAGTAGCTCCTAATGCCTATAATTTCACCATCAAGCAGTGGCTATAAAATGCATTTTTTAATCATGAAGCTTAGGTTCCAGCACAAAAAAATGTGCATAAAAGGATCATCTACTCTGTCAGTTTATTTGGTCTACCTTGTCTTCTTTCTTACGGTACAAATATAAGCAAGTAAAACACTATTTTTATTGCTTGTGTAAGCTGAAGGAACAAAAATGGGAAAATAATATATTTTTGAGGAAGGAAAACTCATTTTCATAGTGACTAGCAAATATTTACAGGATTAAAGCCTTAAAGTCAAGATTCCCGCTTTTCAGTAAAAGCAGCTCCATCCATTTATTAATGCTGCTCATATACTGTGCTATAACATGCTAAAACCTTGCTATGCACTGTTAAGACTTTAAGTGCACATCCATTTTTATTCATTAACTTTAGTCACCTACTGAGCTCCCAGTCAGTATCTCTGCTAAGTAACAGCAGAGCATAAAATTTTCCCTATTCCATGTTAGCTGCACAAACCAAGGAGTCATGGGTTTAATAATCTAAGCTATATTTCACAGAAAAATACCTTTTGTACAGAAAATGGTTTAGAAAGCACAGCCCAAGGTACTGGCTATCTGGGTGGAGCAGACATTTTTCCTATTAGAATGCACTACTATGAATGATATATTTTTTGGCAGCATGTATTATATTAATTTTAACAAGTCAATTTTTTGCTTAGATTAACATAATTACTGCAATTATGAAACTGTAATGCCATATATGGCTGAGCCTAAAAAATCAAAATATATTTCCTGAATGCTGAGTGTGTGACTCAAACCAGAACACTAATGATAAAAAGTTATTTTGACTACACTGGTACCTCTAAAGAGACATGAGACATTTAAGGAGGCTGCTACAAAACAGAGAAATAAATGCACAAGTGGGTAGGCAACCTCACACCCAGCTGCCCCTTCCTTTTGACAAACAGATTAGTGCGACTGGACTTTCAGTAAGATTGAGGAGAGCCCAGGTGGAACCTAAAAGTCCTTTCAGAAATGGCATGAGCTTAGGCTGAAACTCACACTTAAAAATTTGTGCATACATTTTCCAAGCCTCTAAATCAGTCTGAGCTGCACCACAAACCACTGTGCTCCAACCAGTACTCCTAGGTAGACTGCTGTAATTATTTGTGGAGCCACATTGTGAATGAGATCGCTTGTATCAGATTTTAATTCTTTGATTTAACAAAGCAGAAAACAGAATAAAACTCAGGAAGGTTTGTTTGTAGTCAGATTATTCCAAAGATTATTTTCCTGGTTCGCTTCAGAGTAACACCAGCAAGGACAGAGTAGCCAAGGTAGAAATCTCTTCAATCGATTTTTCTGGTAAAACTACTCTATGAATTGCCTGTGGATGCTTGCTGAAGCAGCCACTTGGCTGCTCAACACCTTTCCCATAAATCAGGAAGGTGTCCTCAGAAAACAAAACAAGCATCTTATTCAAAGCTACATGGGTGTTTTTGCATTCTTCATGGCATCACCTTTGCCCTGCCATTTCAGTTTATTTTTTCAATTAGTGGTGAGCTTCCTTCTAGCCATACTTCTTTTACAAGTATTTATCCTGTCTGCTGCATCAATGAGTTAAGTGAGAATGGATTTGTTTGAATTTACCTACTTTCATCCACACACTTCTGAATTATTTTTATTGCATCCGTTGAAAATCAGGCTTTATGACAATCACAGCAAATGGTACTAATGGAGATAAGACAATAACAGCATCATTATCATCCTGGTTTGTCTCAATTTGGTTTGGATCTCCATGTTGTTCAACATACTGGCATAGGTAGGCAAAGGTTTCTATCACTTTGTATCTCTAAAGTTCTGAATCTGAATGCTCATAAAACAGTTTGCCAAATATTAACAAATATGAAATGTCTTCCAGTAACCAGACATTGATCATTAACATGCTGAAGCCTGATCATACTCCTAATTCTTCTGGCAGTTAGGATGACATAAAAGATGCCCTTGAATTACCCCAACAGGGAATACATGAGGTGGGAAAACATTAATTTAAAAATAAGTCATTCAATGTTTAACAATGTTCAACTCCTTCCTCTGCCGACAAGTTTAATGTCTGTTAACCCCCCAAGCCCTGTGGAACCGCATTTTTCGGTTTGTGGGGTTTTACGGTTGGTTCATGTTGTTTGTGGGGCTGGTTGGATTGGGGTTGGTGGTTTCTGCAGGGTAGGGGAAGGAAATGGACTTTGGGGTTGTTTGCAGGTTTTTGTTTTGTTTTGTTTGGGTTTGTGTTTTGGGGTTTTTCAGGGTTTTGAGTTTTTGAATCTTAATGCATCTGTATGCCCAGAGAAGTCAGGGAATGCTGCAAATTTCACAGGCATCTGAGGGTTGTGGCATCTCAATCGCTTCAGAAAGCTAGTCCCTGATGCTCTATTCCCATATGAATACCTGTTAATGTGCTTACATGCAAAATCACACTATTAATAACATCTAATCATCAATGAGCCGCTTAGCTTGGCTTTCAGAAATATGGCCCGCACTACTTTCAGTTATTTCCTATAGAAGTTGTGTCTCTAAACATCAAAAAAATATGCTTTCTTTAGGGGAGAGATTTTGTGTAACTGGAGCCTTATAAATCACAGCAAATTTATATTTGGAAATAAGAAGATGAGAGCTTAATTCATTTCTGCTTTTATGGAAAATTTAAAACATGGCCAAACTCACAACTTGAATAATGTATTCTTAGTAGTTGAAAAAATATTTCCTCATTTTGTTCATTTTAGAAAAAAAGAAAGAAAGAAAAATGAATCTACACATCTCCTAGTGATTCGGGCACAAAACAAGCCTGACAAAGCACAGAAACAGTTTCCCCCTTTCCCCTTCTAAATTGACTTTTCATACATACATCAATTTTATTTCCTAACTCTCCAACACATCTATCATTGTAGTTATTTTTGCTTTACACAAACTCTCATGCAATTTAGAGGCCAGTGGACTAGAATGTGCAACAACAAACAACTACCAGAAAAAATCAAAGGCACAGAACATGCAAAAATCTTCAGTCAAAAAAAAAAAGGCTTTAGTACTTCATTTGGTCTGAAATACAAAACACAGAGTGCACAATGTGTTTGTAACTAAACCAATGATTTCTTCACTTTAAATTAGCTATATATCTTACAAATATGCTGCACATGGCTCAGCTTTGAGTACACAGAGATGGAAACATTTAAAGGATGTGACCTGTTATCCATGATGTTTAAGCAACAACATATAGAAGCACCAAAATCACCACCACTCTAAAGCTAACACAAGTTGTTCTAAAGACAGAGCTTTCAAATGCTTCCAATATCTAAATCAGAGCTTAGCATAAGTTACTTCCTGCTTCCAAACTACAAATCCTAATTAGCATTCCTATGAGAATTAGTCTTATGTATACAGCAAAACCCCTGTTCAATAAAGAGCTAGTAAAACTTACCCAACATACATTTTCATGCTAACCAAGTCATACGTATCAATAATTAAATTAACTGTTGTGTGCACACCCTTTAACAAGCTACAGATCTTGAAGTGAATGCAGTACCATCAAGGTCATTAACTACAGCATGCATATCAGGATACACAGCCAGATGCTGCATTACATACGTGTTTCATCTGACAACATGACAGAGGCCCTTTCATCAGATGGGGTCCCAGGACTAGACTATGGGCCATGCCCATGACACAGCTGAGAAATGGACCAGTTTACAAAAATGTCCAGGTCAGAACAGCCCAGGGCCAACTATCAGAGAAAACGAATACTACAGCTGTGAACCTGAAACACAAGTGGATCCCATCCCATGCATTACAAACTCCATTTACTTTATCCATCAATACCTCAACTTACGCAGCAAAAGAGCTTTTAAATAGCATGACCTAATACCTGAGAACCTTACGCCTTTGCAAAACACACCATATAATAAAATGAACATCATATGTGGGAACAGCTCAAGTGCATCTACAGCACAGAATGTGGCTATGTTTTATAGTATAACATCTAAGGAAAGTACATTGTGTTCTAGCAGCAAATTTCAAATTAGCAAAAGAAGCAGATGGATTAAATTCTAGGAAGGAAACAAGAAGGGTTGACAGGGTATAAATTGGCCACATCAGTGATACAGATGGAAGCATCCATTTTTTCTGATAAGAAATTCTCCCACAAACAGGACACTGGAGTCCTACAATGTTCCTGTATTTCCTGCACAGCGGAAATCAGGGTTAGTTTGAAGTGGGAGATGATGACAAACAGATAACTAGGTCCATTTGCCTAGCTCCAGGATTCTCTGAGGTCTTTTCCTTTCTCTTAAGCAAAGGAAATACTTTGTTCTGGGGAATACTTCTGAATATTTTTTAAATAATCCCTTCAGTGGTCAAAGCAAGAGTGAGATGATGCTTTTAAGTAGAGGCATCCTTCAGCACCTGCTCTGCAGAAACTATAAATAAAAAATATAGCAACTACAAAAAGAAGTTTTATGTCCAACTGTTTGTACACATTTGGGGTGATTGAGGCCTCCCAGAATATTACGACAGTATGCCTCTAACAGTAAATCACTTTATCACATGTGCTACTTGTAGACAACCCAAGTCATTGCTAACAATCATATATTCACAAAAAGTTGAAAAGGTATGACAAGATCTCTTACAGGACATACGTCAATGTGCCAGTCATTGCTGAAGAAAGGAGAGCTGGTTGGCTTGCTTCCTTCAAATATTTATCAGCATGGGACACCAATGTGACATACCCCTACAACAATTTGTCTGACATGTAGAGTCATTCCATTATGAAGTATGGAATTTGCCTACCTGGCAGATGCTTTAAATTTGAAAATGCACCATTTACTGTAACCCTAAAAGCTTTCACTGTGAACATTTAAAGATAAGATGCAATAATAGTGCATGGAGCAGGACTGAAATCAACTAATAGAAAGGCTGAAGAAAGCAAATTGACATTAGGGAGCAAGGAAAGAATACATGGTCTAAAGCAAGCATGGCACCTGTGCAGTTCAAATTAACTGCAGGGTGGGGTAGGCGGGTGCAGCTTGCAGTTAGAGGAAACAAAATGTCTTAACTACAGAAGTTAAAGTTAAAATTGTACATTTTTAAAAGTCTGTTCCAAGGGGGGAAAAAACCACCATGAATATACATGTGTGCTACCATTTTAGAATTACTTTTCAAAGAGGTGAAAACTAAGACTGAAAAGAGAAGGAAAGAAGAAAGAGGAAGAAAAATGGCATTTTAAAATGTGATTATTTTTATAAAGTGTTGATACATTTCAGAGCTTTATGAAAGAGTTAATTATGCTAAGAGTGTTGGGGTTTGGTATGAAAGCAACATGCTCTACCACAAGGTCAGCCTAGTCCATCTGGCCATTCAGCTCTACACAAGCACACTTAAGAGAATTAGAGAAGCCTGCACACTACAGCAGTTAACTGCTGTATTTTGCAGATGCAGATTTTTGTGACAGGAAATTGAAATATGATCTCCACAGCCACCATGCCCTGTGTTCCATTAAGATTCACAACTCTGTCATCTGAGCTGCTTTCACATCTGAAATTTACCACTCCAGCAGCCCAGTCTAAATGTCCATCTGGTAACACCCTGCATGTTGCATGCACCAGCAGCACAGGTGGGATGACAAAATGAGTGTGTTTTGAAGCAAAGGCAGAAAGAATCAGAAACACATCTAGAAAAACTCAAGCACAGTGACTATGTTAATAGCAGGCAAAGCTCATGAACAGCAAGCCATCTTTAATAATTCTTAGAAGAGCCACTTTACCATTAATACCCACAAACAGCCTACACAGAACAAAGAAAATGCTCTTTCTTGAGAGCAGATGGGCTAGACAGGAAGGCTGCACTGCAGAGGATGTTTGCCAAATATTGATTATAAAAATTATCTGCTGGACTGTGCAATATTCTGGAATAGATTTTTAAGCAAGATAAAGCTTGCTAGGGGGGAAAATATACTTTGTATTCTCATTGAGGGGCAACACTTTCTTTGACATTACAATGCATTCTTCATTTGCCTCTGGAGACCAGTAAGATTTCAATTTATTTTCTTTCGCTAGTGACAATTTTAAATGGCTCCTGTATCTGAAAACTGTCCATAGGAACTGGAGTACTCTTCATTCACAAAAGATTGCTAATATCAGGAGAAAATTTTGCTGGTGTGTAAAGAACCAACTAAACAAAAAACCAACCAACCAACCAAACAAACCAACAAAAATACCCACACACAAAAAGCCACACCAACACTGAAGGACAGAGCAAACTTTCATGTAAGGATGCTGATGCCAGCATTATGCACTATTCTTTCTTGACAGCTTCTCCAGGAAGATGTGCAGCTCTGCATAAACAACAAACTCAAAATCTTAAGAGTAAATTCAATTTAATTTGTTTTGTAAATAAATGGCCACATGCCAATACTTTTAAAAGTATATAATACACAAGAAGACAAAGGGATAGGCTGAGACCAAAGCAGAGACAGGGAGAAAAATGTAGGAAGTCTAAGGAAAAAAAAACCTCACACTTTCTAGAGACATGAAACAGTATAGAAAAAGTAGGGTTAAACATTTTTTCATCCACTAAGGAAGGACAGGAAAGAACCCACAAAATTCTACTATAAAAATAACAGAAAACTATACTAGAGAGATAAAATGCTAAAAACATGTTTCTGTGCGAAAGAGAAAGAAAAAAAAAAAAGGCATGGAAAGGTTGCTGTGAACTCCTACTGTTCTGCAGCACAAGGAATTCGGGATTCTAATAACACTACTACAGTAGCACTCAAAAGCATTTGCAAAATGTATGTGAAAATCCATTTCCCAGCATAGGCAGTGTTCTCCATTACAGCCTGAAATCCCAAGGGACTGATTTGAACTGACCATGACTACACTCCAACACATTTTGAAATTAACCCCACTGGCACCACCTGTGGGCTCTAGACAAAAGAACAGCCCTTTATGCAGGTTGGCATGCAGAAAAGGTGTCTCTCAGCATTATTTTCCTCCCTGCAAGTGTCTCCTTTCTGTCCTACCAACTAAAGTTTATAGCATAATGAAAAAAAAAAACCAAACCCAACTACTAGTTGCTCTAGCTTCCCTCCAGACTCAATGACTCCAATTACAGGGGAATTACATTTTCAGTGTTCCAAAATTCTTAAGCTACAACTTTCCCACCAATAAACACTCTTACAAGTTCCTGTTTGCTGTGGAATTAATTTTAAAAAGAAAAATTAATACAAAGCAAGCTGAGCCATATTATATTTACTCTAATAATCTTTCCTCTTGTAAAGAATTCCACTATTATTTTATATGCTAGTAATAGACTGGGAATGTTCAGAAAAATTATCATTAGCTTTAAACCATTATAATTTTGGCATTTAAAAGGAAAGGAATGTAGACTCTGTGTCTTATCAAGGCCTGTTTCACACCTAGTATAGAAAACAACATCATACCATGGCAATTGTATCAGCAATGAAACTGATACAGTAAAGAGGCCTGGACACAGCTCAAGCCACCAATGCCCAGAGTTTGAATGCAACAGTTAAAAATGTTTTTTCAGGAATTCAACAAGCTGGAGGATTCATACATTAAGTGTAAAAACTTCATTCTAAAACTCAGTGCTATGGCTATTTCTGGACTTTTAGCAATAAAAAGCAAAGAGAGTGTGCCAATACTGGATAGGATAATTTCATGACCAAATGAGAAATGTCTCTCATTGAGAAATACAGCAGTTCAAAGCCTCTTCAAGCGACTAAAATTAGCACAGAACTCAGTAGAAGAATCAAACCCTTAACAAATGACCACTCATATACGTATTTTCTTCAGAATTATCTCACACTGAAAACAAACTCATTAATTCAAAAATCAAGAATTACATGACAGCAAATGACACAGGTCAAAAGATGAACTGTCAAAAAACACAGTCTTTAGCAAACAAATTCTACTGTGATTGTGTTTACAGTATGCCTGTGTGTTTTATATACAGCCCTTCTGCATTCTTTAAGGAAGTAGCATCACCAATTATTCTAAAGACCATCTGACTGCAGTCATGGTCATATTGGTCATTGATAGCCACTTAAATCACCTTTTAAAGCTCCTCATTTTCACATGTGTAACCAACAGTAATTAGGAAATTAAGCTGTTTCTGCTAGTTTATAGATAACAAGCATTTACACTTTTGAACTTTAAACCAGAAAAACACCCAATAAGATGCAACCTACTGCTTGCTTAGTAAAAGTTCTGCAGTGAAATAGCATTTTTATGCAACACTTTGAATTATGAATATTACTAGATTCTATTACATGTGAAAACAGCTTTCATGTGAACTTCATCTCTGTACAGCGCTATAGCAGCTGACTCACATTACATGCTTAAACACATAACACAGTTACAATATAGATGTTAAGGTGACAAATGTTTAATTAATTTGAAGCCAGTATATAGTTGATATGAGCCTTTTCTTCAGTGAGCATCAAGAATCCTGTAAATCTCAGCTTCTGTTGAGGTCTTGGTCCTTTTTTTTAATGGGTAATATCTAAATGGGCCTATTTCCCCCCTCTTTTTTGGGCTTTAATTACTCAGTAAAGTAACTAGTATTATTTTGTCCATTGAGTTAACCTGCTTACAATTGCAAACTACTTCTATGAAACTTGAAAGATTACAGAGAAGTCATTTTGTGTGCAACCAGATAATGTCATGTGAACAAATGTAATGAGACTTAATTTCCTTAAGTGTATTTGGTTCCCAGGGAAAAAAAAAACAAAACCAAAAAACAAATTTACAGCACTAACACTGTGAAACTCCTTCTTTCCTCTGACAGGACAAATTCCTGTTGATGTGTACCAACACCAAACAACCGCAAAGGGATACACTTAGTACAGAGATTTAATTATCCTTAGCACAGAGATTTCACTATTCATACACTTTTGGACTTTGTTGCTTGGCTGACAAAAGGAGCAGCTTCTTCCGCAGTAATCTCTGACACAGACAAATGAAGCAGCTGTAATCAGCCCAAGACACACAGCTCTATTCCTGAAGGCTGAGAAGTAAGAATCAGTAACATGATCTAAAGCTGTTCCCAAGAATCTGGGTTTGTAGGATAAGGACAAACTTTAATTATTCCTTGTTTTTCAGTCATATTCCCCTTAAGATGCGTTTTAGAGAAGGATCTCCTTTGCAGCACACTGTATTTAGCTCTCCATTTATGCAACTCCTCTGTTTACTTACAGTCTGCAATATAAGCACAAATTCCTGAGGAAGCCAAACAAGAGACTTGACAAGAATCGCCTTCAAGTCAATGCAGAAACTGCTAAGAAGCAAGATAAACATAAACACCTTGATAGGATTACAGGGCTTGTACTGAGTTGATTTCAGAGCTCCTTTCAGAAAACCATAAAAACATCTTTGCTTTTCCTCTCCAAAAAATGAGGGAAAAATTAGACATCATTATATTTTTTATGTTATTTATATTTATGTACTGCTAACATCCCTCTCTGCTACCAAACAGAAGAGCACTATTCCCTTGGCATCCAAGAGGAGATAAGAGTTGCACATGGATATTAGATAGATGTCTGAACCCAAGCAACTCTAAGGTAGCGCAGCTGAAAAAGAAGAGTTTATTAGACAGTCCTATCATCTTTCAGGTACCACCTACATCAAATCTAAACTCCCTATGGAACACTGGGCTACCAGTTTTGGTGTTCATCTGAATTTGACCTTCTGAGTGGTTATGAATGAGCAGCTCTGAGGGTCCCATCCCCACACAGTTGGACTTAATCACAATGATCCCACTTTTTTTTCACCTTTAAGTCTCAATTCTTCTGTCACAGAGGAGATAACAGGACATGGCTTCAAATCCTGGAAAGACATCAACTGAATAAAAAGACAGTGCTTCATTTGCTTAGGGGCCACAGCCACTGAACACATCTCAGAATTTCTTCTCCTTTGACTAACTTTCCATGAAATTCCATCAAATTCAAATCTCCCACCCTTATCTTCAGTTCTCTTCATAGGAAATGGCTCAGCTATGTGACAAAGTGCTTTTTAGTATTTTTACAGTATTGTTATTCAACATAAGCACTTTAAAAATAGAGCTTTTTCTTACACTAACAAAATCCCAGTACACTGACAGACTTTATAAATTAGACCTAGGACTAGACTGGAACACAGGTTTTACTTTTACTGTAAAATCTGCACACTGTTGCCCAATGAGAGTAATCAACAGCTTTGACAGAAAATATTTGTTTTCTTTCCTCCTCAACTCAGTACCATATGGGAAAACAGCAGGAAGAGGAACAAGTGTCTGACAAACCATTCCTGGGTCTTTAGTTTCACCCCATTTTTAACAATTAAATCTTTCTGCTTGAGTGGACAAAGAATGCATAAGTAGGACTATACACTCACCTCCACAATTATTGAACTAGAAATAAAGAAGCATCATGGCAGGAATACAGGAGAAAAATTAACCTTTTGATATAGAACTGTCAACAGCATTGACAGAACCACAGAAGTATGACAGTTACTAGACAAAGCTTTGATGTTCAGAGAACTTTGCAATGCATCCCAGAAATTCTCTGCAGCAATGAAACAGACTGACCACTATTTTGGTTACAACAGTTAGAGACTTACCAACCACACTGCAGAAAGACAAGGAAACAGAACAGAGTCTTTGGCTGACTTAATTTAAATAGAGAAATCCTGCCATGCACCAAAAATGCATCATACCAGGACTAAAGGTTCTGCATTTGTCATGTTGATGTAGCTAAGTGTTCCTGACTGTTGAAGTATAACAATGTGAATGTTGCTGACAAACACAAAAGCTTCTTCAATAATCTACTGACATCTATATTATTAAAAGCATTTTTCATATGAACGCATGTTTTTAGTAGAACATACAGCAAGTCACCATCCTGGCACATCTATGAAAAATCCTAACAATTCTATTGAGCTGATAATTACTACAATGCAAAAGTTTAATATGAACAGCTAGAAATAAACCCCTTCATATAGCTGGAAACCGTCTATCAAGATCAGTCATCACAGTTCACGTATCTGTCAGTTTACTGTGCTATTGCTTACAATATGAAGAGTTTCATGGATTACAGCACAGTGCAGCAATAGGTGCATTTCATATGAGCAACTCTGGGAGAAAGATGCCTGTCCAGACAGAACATACAAGACAGATGTGAGAGGCCAAGACAGCTTCAGTTGTAAATCAAGTAAGAAAAATTAATTAGTCACACAGTCAAAGGGTGGAAATGCTACATATTATATATAATACATAATATACAGAATATATATGACAGGCAAGGCATTGTTCACTAAAATGTAATCCTTATTGAAGCAAAATACAGCCTGAAAGACTTGCAAATACCTGAAGTTACTAGAGCATTTCTCCACACACAACTACCAAAATGCAAGCTTTGTGATCAACAGGCATTCAGCTTTACATTTTCAATAATCCCTTTTTCCTGCTCTAAATCACACACTAGCTAAACAAAGACTAACAGACAACACTGATAAAATATTCCACTAGCAAGTAAAGGAAAGAGCTACATAAATGCTCCACAGGTGACATGTTAAAGGAATGGTAAAGAATCCATTAATAATCTCTCCTGCAGAAATTAAACCTATTAGGCAATTAGCTGCCCAAAGTGTTACATCCCACCATGTGCATGCTGCCAAGACTATCCCATTTGAGACTGCCAACATTTGCACAAAGCAATTAGGCTCCAAAGTAACTCCTTACCATTTCCAGTGCTCCTGCAGAGGAATTCCTGAAAGCTTTCATATTTTTACGCCATTTCTACAACTTTACTACAGGTCCTTCCCAAGACAACCCTCCCAAGACAACTACTCAGTGTCCTCCACTTCATAGTGAGTTATTTAATTCAGGACAATAAAGTCAGTATTAAGGTGTCCTCTGTGGGAAATAAATCAACAGCAGTGACAGTGTGGGAGAACAAACAAGGAAAACTGAAGTTTCGCAGCAACTTCTCATTTTTGAAAGGCAACCTTACTTTCTTGTCCAGGACTTTTCTCTTTCTTTCCCCCTTCTGCCAGATGAATTCCATGATTTGGTTTTCTTATCATCAGCTCCCTGGGAAACGTCCTGACATGCTATAGTGTCTCAGCCAGGATAACACCACAGTGATAAGAACACCTTCAACACTCACATTGTTTCCCAAGCACTGTGATTGTGCAAAATATAGTCTGAATTGAGTCTGGTTTTAATGATCAGGAAAAGCCTTCTCTCACAGATATAACACACCTCATTCCAGAAAATGGGAGCCTGATCTCTGCCTTGGTGCCTGTATGAGCTATCAGAAAAAGAACCATCATTTACCTGGTTTTCTTTTTCTTTCCTTAAAGGTTAAACAACAACAAAAAAACCCCTAAACACAAACCACCAAACAAAAAACCAAACAGAAATGAACACCAAGAAAGAACTGCCTTGATGGTTGCACCCAAAGAGTGGCTGTCAATGGCTCCATGTCCAAGTGGAGGCCAGTGACAAGTGGAGTCCCTCAGGGATCAGTCCTGGGACCAGTCTTGTTCAACATCTTTGTGGGTGACATGGACAAAGGCATTGAGTGTACCCTTAGCAAGTTTGCTGATGACACCAAGCTGTGTGCTGCAGCAGACAGGGTGGAGGGCAGGGATGGCATCCAGAGGGACCTGGACAGGCTGCAGAGGTGGCCACAAGCCAACCTCATGAGGTTCAACAAGACCAAGGGCAAGGTCCTGCATCTGGGTCAAGGCAATCCCAAGCACAAATCCAGGCTGGGCAGTGACTGGCTGGAGAGCAGCCCTGAGGAGAGGAACTTGGGGGTGCTGGTGGACTAGAAGCTGAACATGAGGCAGCAGTGTGTACTGGCAGCCCAGAAAGCCACCAGATCCTGGGCTGCATCAGGAAAAGTGTGGCCAGCAGGTCAAGGGAGGTGATTCTCCCCCTCTACTCTGCCCTGCTGAGACCCCCACCTGGAGTACTGCATCCAGTTCTGGAGCCCTTATTACAAGAGGGATGTGGACATGCTGGAGTGTGTCCAGAGAAGGGGCACGAGGATGATCGGAGGGCTGGAGCACCTCTGCTATGAGGAGAGACTGAGAGAGTTGGGGCTGTTCAGTCTGGAGAAGAGCAGGCTCCAAGGTGACCTTCTTGTGAACTTCCAGTATCTGAAGGAAGCCTATAAAAAAGCTGGGGAGGGACCTTTTTAGGCTATCAAGTAGTGACAGGACTAGGGGGAATGGAGCAAAGCTGGAGGTGGGGAGCTTCAGATTGGATCTGAGGAGGAAGTTCTTCACCATGAGAGTGGTGAGACCTTGGAACAGGTTGCCCGGGGGGGTGGTTGAGGCCACTTCCCTGGAGGTGTTTAAGGCCAGGCTGGATGAGGCTGTGGCCGGGCTGATCTAGGGTAGTGTGTCCCTGCTCATGGCAGGGGGGTTGGAACTAGATGATCCTTGTGGTCCCTTCCAACCCTGACTGATTCTATGATTCTATGAAATAGAAAAAAAAAAAAATCCCAGCCCACAACTATATGTTAATTTTATGTTTAACTTGAAATAGGAAAAAAAAAAACCAAACCAAAAACCCAAAACCAAACAAAACCCCAAAACCCCAAACCATCAATTTCAGAATGAGAGTAACTGAAAGTGTATATTAGTTTTTCAGCTCAGATAAAGCAGGATAAGATCTTAACTACTGAACTTGAATAAGAGTGATAAAAGAGCTAACAAAGACCACAGGTCTGGAGATGTGAGCCAGAGAATATATCACTAACAGCCTAATCCTGCTGCTACTTTGTGCTGCTCATCTAAATCTCAAAACCATATTGATGATCCAAAAATATTCACCTGTAACTATTAGGACTTCTGACTGGTGGTGCTGGAGTTAGTACAAATTGATAAACCACCCCAAAACACATAGGCAGAAAGAAGGAAAACAAATACAAGCAATTTGGTCAAACCATCTTTAAAGTTTTTGAATAATTTATCACATAAAGATTATCCACATTACTGATGCCACAGCTGGAAGAGATTAACACGCTTACAGCCTACCATCTTTTGGAAGATATAAAGTACTCCTAAAACTGTCACAAATACACATGTTCTTAGTATCTATATCTGTGTAGTATCTTATGTTTACAAGATCTACCATAACTGCACTATTCCAGCAAGCTGAATAATTTCAAAGGAGTTACATATGAAACAATATTAAAATTTTAAAGAAGAGCATCCAATGAGAGCTCAACTTATGCCTTCTAGTGGTATTGAATCCTATTTTCTTTATATTTCAGAGAAGAAGTAACACTACCACCTCACAAAGGAATATGACAAGAACCTTGAATGGACTGATTACTGTCTACTTGGTAAAAATTTGCACACAGATGTCTAGAGGGAAAATGTCTACATTTAGACCATATTTAGGGCTCAACTATAGCAGTTGCTCTGTGACCACTCCCCAGCAAAGAAGTGGAATCAGGAAAAGGAAAGACCAACAGGTTCAAATTAGAACAGATTTAATGAAACAGCTTCAATGGTATTAACCAAACTAATACCAATGTCAATACAAGAGATATTTTTTAGAAGTAGGATGACAGGTCTGACTCTTGAGGGTCTCTGAAGGATTCATTAACAATTCCACTCAAGAAAAGCATAGTTAAGAACCACACTCACTGTGGCAGTCCAGGAACCTTCCCTGTAAATGACTCATGAACTTCAACTGACATTCACAAATTGTTTTATAAATACTGCTTTTTTTGGCATACCATTCCCAACCATACCACCCCAACCAGACAGGATGACTGGCCACTGAGAATAATAATTGTTTCATGGGATGAAACTGATTAAAGTCAGAAATTAGTTTTTCTCCTGCTTTTCCACAAGCCAAGGAATTAAAATTCACTAACAGTGGATAAACCATTAAGTTTTAAAAGACCTGAAAGAAGAGCTTAAGTAGTGGGCAACTTTAGTAGTTTTCAGAGAGGAGGAAAAGAAAAATGGGGATACGCAAGATTCACATGAGAAGAAAATGTGAGAAAAGCTTTGTTGTTATAAAGAAAAATTAGAAAGTTCAGAAGCCAAGAGGAGCTGGGCTGAATCCCAATGGTCTCTTGAAAGATTTATGACATCTCCAGCAGGTGCTTAGAGACCCCCCCCAGAGTTTCAGATTTCAGGAGTTTAAAAAATTAATGGCCTAACAAAATAAATCCCTAACACAGCAACAAGTGAAATGTCTGACCTGAGGAGGAGGAACTCTATTAGTGAACACAAATAGCCTGTATATTATTTAAAGGGAGGAAAAAAAGAAGAGAAAAAAAAACCAACAAAACAACATGAAAACCCCAAACCAAACCAAAATCAGAATGAATTCACATCCAAGTTTTTGAGCCAAAAGAAACATAGATGGTTGGTCATTGGAGCAAGAATATGAGATTTTAACAGATGTATATAGTTGAGCTAATGTTCAGAGGGCATGCTTTTCAGCATCCCATAGAATACAGCTGAGCATCTGCTACAGGCCTCCTTAGCCCCAGGGTTAGATTTGAAAATATACAGAGAGAATTATAATACTCTTGAAGAAAGAATATCACTGGTAGTCACTTCTTTATGAGGAGGTTTAACTTCTCAGATACTCACAAATAAATGAAAATAGTAAAGCCATTGGACATGAATACTTCAGATCATGTACTTTTAGGTTCAAATTAAATGGTCAAATAAACAACAATTAGTCTGTATCTCAAAGTTTTTCAGTGATAAATACTTAATGTTAAAAATGAATAGTTAACAAAGATACTAAAAAAGAGGGCTGGATGTGACAGAAGTCTTGAGCTTCAATCATTGCACAAATATACAGGTATTCACAAACAGAAAAGAAGCAGAAATGGATGTGCTGAGAAGATGGTAGGTCATTAAAATTGGCCACTATGCTAGAGCTGAAGGGATACCTCTCTCAGTTCTGACATCACCAGTGATCATGGCCATCATGACTCAAGTGAGAATGCAAGAATATAATATTAAAGTTAAAATGCAAACACCATTCAAAGTGGGAGGACATAACTTAGAACTATTAAAGAACTGACAATTAAAACTATGAGCTTGTGGCCACAATCGCTCTACATATCAAAACAAGGGACTACATTTATTAAAAAACAACTGAATGTGGGCACTTCAATCCTATCAGCCTAACCTAAACATATATAAATTTTAGAATAAGTTTCAAAGAATAAATAGACAACAAAAAAGAAGGTAAAATGCAACATTTTTGCCAAGTACCTCAGTATCCTTTTGATAAATTATTTTTCTGGACACACAAGTAAGTTGATCAGGATTCAGAAAGCAATTAAGCAAATCATATTTCTCTACATTTAATGTAGTACACACAACATAATTGTTAGTCAAAAAACATATGGCAAGAAATGAGGTAGAGAAGAAATGAAAACAAGATGTCTTGAAAAATAGAAGTAGCAAATGTGCTGATTGTATTGATAGCCAGCTTGGTAATCCTATTCATTAACCAGGAGAGGAATAAAAAACACCACCACCCCCCCCCAAAAAAAAAGCCACACAAAAAAATCCGAAACCAAACCACAAGTACTTCAGTAACAACAATTCTTGAAACTTTTAAGTGCTGTCAATGTAGATGAAAATGATCTTTTTATAGAACTAGTAGACTGAAGTTACAAAAATAGAAAGCAGAACAAACCAAAACACAAATGATTATGAGTCAAAGTGATCCAGCCTTAAAAAAAAAAAAAAGAAAAGAAAAAGAAAAAAAAAAAAAAGTAAACTGATTTAGGTGAGATATTACCAGTTAAGTATTAACATTCCTGTGCAAATAACTTGTCAGTTCCTGTTTGTAAAATACTGAGCAGAGATGATGGGGCAGAGGCTTGGTGGTCCAGCTAGCACCAGAGACTTGACAAAAACAACTGCTCACCCATTCATTTCAATTCAGAAGGCACAGCAGTTGTGCTTTGCTTCCCAGAAATGTGGAGTGGGCAAGGGAAGATGTAATAACTGGGAGCCCTTGGGGGTGGTGAGTACTGAGATTTGCCCCTGATAATTCCCAATTATGTCTCTAACTTTCATCCACACTTTCTAGGAAAATAGTTACAATTTAGTGCATACTCATAGGCCTAAAACATGTTTCCCATTTTGAGCACTTAATCACAATAATGCCATAGCATAAAATCAAAGTCTCAAAAAGTATGATTTAAGAAGCTTCCAATAAAATACAACAGGCATTAAAAACCTCTCAGGAAACATAAATGTTTTCCAACATGGTGTTTCAACAGCAGAGGTTTATAAACTGTGCAACAACCTGTGCCCCATAATCACAGGGTTCTGGAAATGTAACACATGTTCTGTTCTAACTCCCAGATATTGGCTTGGGTCCTCCCTTCAGACAAACATATCCGAAAATTAAAAGGAGTCAGCTTTATAAAAAGTGTGTTTCAACTGTCAGGTCTTTTCCCACTCTTCAGAAAGAGGTAAAAAAGGAGATGTGCTGGTTTGAGGCTAACTGGAATATTTTAATGAGAAAAAAAATAGATTATAGGCTGTGAAAAGAAAACAATGGTGATGTCTATTTCACTCACAGGTTTACTGAGAT